>CAIGRP010078624.1:0-19106 GCA_903798385.1 Fraxinus cuspidata
GTAATTTTAGAGATTTGATATTACCAACAAGTATATTTCTAAACATCTTAGAGTATGATGATTACAAACCATCATTTACGTAGATATATTGCAAAGACAGTTTCTTTACTAATGTTTCTCATAGAAATATTATCGAGTGTTTGGTTCTATCATAATATTTGAGATCATCATGAGATAATTGCGTAATTATCATTGATCTCATATTCTTAACTAATATCATTAGATTCACTGTACATCTATACCAAATAATTTCTTTAACTGTCAAAATATATATACAACAAGATATGTTTCTTGCTATTCTATATATCAAGATTGTATAAGTCTAATAACTATTTGTGATCGACTAACACTCATTTTTAGTCGATATTTGCATATATGTTTCAGTTAGAAGTTATTCCTTCGACAACAAATACCCACTGACTAGATCCATGACATGACAAATATTAGGGCAAGTATACATCATAACATACTTCTAATTTTTAATTGCACTAGATATGGTCCTCTGGATATTTTTGGGTACTTATGGAGTCACTGGACATACATGAAGACTCATATGGTCCACCTTTCGACATATGAGCATCAACGATGGAATCTTTTTAACACAAAATATACAATTTGCTAAACCCATATATTTCGTCTCTTAAATTAAGGACAACCATTTCAAAATGGTCTCAATACACTCCTTTTCATGCTTAGCCAATATAATGTCATCAATATCGAAATTAGAATTACAACATACCATCTAACTTTTACATAAATACAGTAAAGTTTATCCACATGATGAAATTTTGTACGAACCCTATTAAAACTCAAGTACCAATGTCAAGATGACTGTATTAGGCTACAAGCGTAACTAAGAAGTTACCATAATACTATATAAGCTCTTAACATGAAACGTACAAATCGATTCATGTAGATCTCTTCAATCAACTCTCAATTGAGAATGAAAACACATTCAATAAGTTTAGTTGGTGTAATTTAAACTTACACACACTATCATGGTTAACATCAACGTATAGAAGTGAATCTCACCGCTAAGAAAAAATTTGCCCGCTTAATATACTCCTATTGATTATAAGCATTCTTTAAAAAAAATGAATTTTATTTATCTCATTAGTCTTCCATTTAGTTTTTAGAACTTGAATGTTCTCAATAAACATAATGTCCAATTAGAACTTTCACCACGTCTCAAATTAGATTGGAATTTTATACTCCATATATACTATCCATCACTTTCTTCAAATTTCTCCATTGGATTTCTAAATCAATAATAATTGAAATTAAATAGTTCTTAGATAGCTCCCATTAGGATAGATAGCTCACACTCGTAAACAGATTACTTACACTTAAATCAGAAGTTTAGATCAACTCTTATGTATTTAAAACAGATTTATCAATACACATAATATCAATTTCAATAATATTCTCCAAAATTTTCTACCATATTAAGGAAAAAAAATATCAAATGTCACATCTTGTGACCCAATATCCATCAATCCATCCAAAATCTCACTTAAGTACATTTTTGAACTGTTATGTGAGATACATCTTGTTCTTAATAGATTCATGTTCCCAATCTCATTATTAAGAACTTGTGTAACCGATAATGAGTCTAAGACAACCCATATTTGGTTATTTACGTGTCCAAAGCTTATATATTAAATATCACACCAAGTGAGAATCATTTTTGGACGATTATAGCCATACTACAATCCAATTATTTCAATAGTACTTGACTTTTCATTTTTCAAACATTTATTTTCAAGAGCTTGCGTTTCTCTCATATTTAAATCAAAATGGTAAATGAATGGTCAAATATTTCTTTTACGGTTGCACGTTCAACTTTGACTAGTATATTCTAAAGGTAATAACATTAAGGAAAATCCATTGACACATTGCACTTAACCAATATTATTACCAAAATAAAATACATAAATTAGACTGTATTATCTCAAGTCTCATCACATTCAATAATATTCTATTCTTTCTTTCCAATAAACCATATAATTATTGGTGATAAAAAAATAATCAATTCAATAAATTTTTTTCTTTCATTACCTAGATCATAGATCACTTGTGATAGAAATCCACGCTCTCAAACAATTCTCAAAGTCTCATCACATTCAATAATATTCTCAACTTATGAAAATCAGAGGTACAAATGAAATGCATGAATCTATCTATAAATATAATGAAAATATGAAATTCCATCTCTATCTATCAAGAAATTCGAATGGATTTTGCACAAATATCCAGAACCATAATTAAACATCACAATTGATGAACATAACTACCACGTATAAGGTCAAATAATATACCACTTTTAGAAGAATAAAAACTGAGATCAAGTTTAGTAGAGCTTTTGTACTATCTTAATATCAAATAGGAAGTCAGTTTCTTCATTTTGCAACACTAAGTTGCAGTATCAGTCATATAAACCTCTACTTCATCTTATGTATCAAGTCAAAGACTCGACAGTAGACTAAAGACACTTCTTGATCTCATATAAAATGAGTTTCTAACTCTTGAATTCATTATCCACACAAGATAAAGTCCAATATTTATAGTGTTAATATGTAAACAACACTAAGAAAAACATTTTCAAGTGTTATATCCTAAGCCTAATTACTTTCAAGTTAAGAGATTCAAACCATGTGGTCGAAACACTTGAACCTTTATAATATTGGTCATCTACCAAAACTACTTTCACGTATTCTTATCTGATACGTTTTTCTTGGTTCATTTTTCAGTTTCCTCATTGTCCGCATTTGTTTTAGTTAATTTAAAGCTTAAGATCCGAAATCTTTTGCAAACAAGAACATTGCTACACAAGCATGTCCTCGAAATTTAACAACATCAAATCGCAAGTATTTTAACTCATACGGTGGGTAGTGTCAATAGAGAAAATTGACACTTCAATTCACATTGACCAAAGTTTCCATCCATTGAAATAAGACTAGTTTGAACTTACCACTCACTAATAAAAATTGTGACCAACTAAAAAATTGTTAAAACTATGTTAACCATCTCAGCTCAGTCACATTTGAGAATAAAAGATCATCTATAACATAACTTAACAATTCAAATGTTCAAGTACTTTTTCCGTACTTGACAAAGTTCTTGATCTTTATTCTCTAGAGTGGTCTAACCCTCATCTGATCTTCAATTATGTAGTTGATGCTATCTAAAATATCATGTCCTTCTAATTGAAAAACTTATTATGTCAAATGTTATTGCATTTAGCTTGTCACCTTTAATAAGGTCAACAACTATAAATTTTGATGCCATGATCTATCATATTTTAAAGACATTTTATTCTCAGTCAATGCCCATTTATGAACATATATCATTTTGCATCAATGGAAATTAATGTATACGATAGTTTAACGTTAGACACAGAGTCGAAAGTTCACTATGTTCCCAATCATTGTCCGCAATCCAATTGTTTCACTATCACAGACTTAATTTCATAACGCAAAATTCAATGAGTTATAAGTAAGAATTACATTAATTCTTCCAGTTTGAGAACTCCCACTCAGTTGGTTAATTAAATAGTTCTAAGTAAAATTTTCTCTAAATCTTCCAATCATTGAACTATCACTCAACTGACAATCAATAGGTCTAAGTAAAAATCTCATTATTCTATTGACCTTAGCATTCATAATAATTCACGAATTAATAGATATTATGTAATTCAATAAGATAATTCCATAATGTATAATAAAAGTATAAACATGCACATTTATCCAATTATGACATATACTATNCAATCAATAGGTTTAAGTAAAAGTATCACTATTTTACTGACCTTAGCATTCATAAAAATTCATGAATTAATTTTATAAGATAATTTCATAATGTGTAATAAAAGTACAAACATGCACATTTATCCAGTTATGACATATACCATGATGCACAAATTAATTCTTCCAGAAAATAATTCTAATTATAATCGAAGAATAAAACTCACATCATTTAAGTTTTATTATACATACTCTCAACATCTCTTTAATATCTGTTGCAACACAATCCCGACAAATGGGAAGTGACGTCAGAATTCTCATATTCTAATTATCACAAAAAAATTGTCCCAAAAATATTTACGTGTCCCATTAAGTCATGCTCCAAATCCATTTATTAATTTCAATAAGTTCTATAGTCTTTGCTTTTCTATCCTTCCCACTAAAGATGCTATAAGTGTGCATAGATCCATTAATATCTGATGAAGCATAACCATTGGAAACAAATTATAATAGATCACATAACCTAATCAAAGACACACACAACTCATGAACGTATATTAAAACATGGTATTTTTAATGCTTTTATAGTATTTTTCATTTAAAAAAATATAAATAAAATAAAATGAAAGCACTTAAAAAAATAAAAAATAAAAATAAAGCTCCTACTAGTCAAATACCATCTAATAAACATTCTTGATTAAAAAAAATCAGAATTTACTCAAGATAATTTTTTTTAACTATCTAAAAATTAATTTACTTATACTGAAAAAATCAAGAATAATTCAGGAACCAATCTACAATTTTTAGAAATTAAAATCAAGTTCCTCACTTGCAGGACCAATCTGTAATAATTTTCTTAAATTAATAAAAAAAAAGTGGAGGCGCATTAGCGCCACCACGTTGTTGTCAAAAAAACTTTTTAATTGGTCATCCCACCTAATTTCAATGTTCTGAATTCATTTGTGTAGTCAAATTTTATAAAATCAATGTTTAAAGCCACGTTTGGGATATTAACAGATCTGCCAGAGAGTCAACATAGCAAAAAAAAAAAAATGCAAAATATTTAGATTTTCAACAAAATTTCGAGAAATCATAACTTCTTCTTTTTATGGCCAAAATTAATGATTTTTATATCATTGGAAATTTCTTGACAAGATCTATCCAACCATATCAAATGAGAAGCATGAAACATAGTGTAAAAGAAGTTATCATGTGATGAAGTTTCAGATTTGACCAATCTTCTTTCAAAAAATCAGATTTACATTCAAATTTCGGGAGGCCATAACTTTTTCATTTCAACGCCAAAATTAATGATCTTTATATCATTAAAAAGGTATTGAGAAGATCTACCCAACCATACCAAACGGGAAGCATGAAACACAGTGTCGAAGAAGCTATCAAGTGATGAAATTTTGAATTTTACCAATCTTTATGTAAAAATTCATATTTACATCCAAATTTCAAAACCTCATAAACTATTCGTTTTAACTCCAAAATTTAAGTTCTTTATTTGATTGGAGAGCTCATTAAAATACCTTTCTAAAAGACTAATTTTACTACATAATTATTAATTTATAGAAACCAGTAAATTATCAAAAGATATCATTAAAACCCACATAAGGTTTCAAAACTTTACATATAAAATTAATATTCCAATTATATCATGTAATGGCATATTTAAGCATGTATTACATCAAGAAATTCAACTTTATGGCTCTGATACCAATGGAGTAATTTACAGCATACTTTAACATGAATTTCGAGTTAAAATACTTACTTAAAATGAAGAATTCCAAGATCTTTTGATTGATCAAATCACCTTGCTTTCCAAAACTCCAAATCTACAATTTTCTTGCACTCCAATGGTCTTAATCTCTATCACAATGAAAGGGGATTATTAGCCACAATCTAAATGCCAATTTTTATGAGTTTTCATGCCAAAATAGTGATTCCAAGTGCCTTTCAATTTTGGTGATATTTTCCATACGAATTTTCACCATTTTATTGTCAACCTTTTTCTCTCTTTTAAGTGCAAGACAAAATTGTGAGAGTTATGTAAAAGCTTGAAAGTTGGTGGGAGTTGAGAGAAGTTATGAGTTTGAATTCTTTTCAAACCATTCCCTACAATTCACTTTAATAACTTGTAGGTCGGATTTCACTCCACATGGGCGACCCATGACCCATATTTTCTAACACCAACAACTTTGAAGACAATTCTAGGCCAAGGCATATTAACTAAGCTATATCTTCAGTTTTGTTCCTTTGTCCACTGCATGAAACCTTCCACAACATTGCGAGGACATTTCTTGTTAGTAAATGCATTGAATAAGACGGTTTCTGGTGAAAAGGGTACGGGGATTTGTTAGGATATTTTTTGTCGTTAAGAATGTCTTTAATTTGTAAATAATTGCAAATCGTAAATAGAATTGTGTCTAAGCTTATCAGTCACGTGATCACAAGATTATGGGACAAAGAAACTATAATACTTGAAAAGCTGGAGACAGTGCCTACCTTGGCACCCACTCCATTCTCAATGTATATTCCTCAAAGCTCCAAAATGTAAAGACTAGAATGTCCCTCCTTGATTGTAACAACTCTTTCTTTTCATGTAACAGAAGGAAGAACACGAACAGGTATCCAAATAAGGGAAGGTCGAAATGGTCTTCTCAAGAGAAACATTGTCACAGGGGAAAATACACGTGATTTGTTAAGCACTAAAAATATTGTCTTCACTTTACTTGGTATTTGATGAGCAGACATTCATCTCATGAGGAAGAAGAAACCTAAATATTCCCTTGTTACTCTCCCTCTTAAATTCTTAATGGAGGGACGAAGAAGCTAAGGAAATTAACAAAAATATTATCATCAATTCAATTCTTTTAATCTGATGTCTCTTTCTCCTTCATTCAATCTCAAAATTAGGCTTCCGTCTAACTGTTATAAACCTGCATCAAACCTCAATACAGCCTTTCCTAAAATTTTATCGGTAACAAATTCACAGCAGTATGAATGTCCAACCTTTCTGTACCCCCCAGCAAACCAGGTCATAATTTTTCGAGTTCGATATTTTGCTACATTTCCTAACTTTGTATGTTGTTAACAATGAATGTATCTTATGATTGTATTGACGCGTTTTAAGTGTCAGAGCGTCGCAGCAATTGTTTTCGGTGATGGTTCACATTCACGACTTTTTCCATTGACAAAGCGAAGAGCAGAAGGTGCCATTCCTATATCTGGAAATTACAGACTAATTGATGCAGTTGTCAGCAATTGCATCAATAGCAGCATTACCAAAATCTACGCTCTTACGCAGTATAACTCTACTTCTCTAAATTCTCACCTTTCAAGAGCTTATGCTGGGGCACGTCTTGGTTTTGATGGATTCGTTGAAGTTATAGCAGCGTATCAGAGTCCAGAAGACCATGACTGGTTTCAGGTTAAATGAATAACATTGCAGTTAGATCTACTTCATTAAATTCTTTTTTGATTTTTACTTCAGTGTACGTTTCAACATTCTTTAGGGAACTGCTGATGCAATAAGAAGGTGTTTGTGGGTGCTCGAGGAGTATCCGGTCATTGAGTTTCTAGTTCTTCCTGGCTACCACCTTTATAAAATGGACTACCAGAAACTTATAGAGGCTCACCGAAACAGTAAAGCTGATATAACTGTCTCAGTATTGAGTAGTTCAAGAGATGAAGATTTAGGATTCGGAATTTTCAAATTAAATGCTCAAAGCCAAGTTATCGATTTTAGAGAGAATCCTATGATGGACCCTTTGAAGTCCATGTCAGTAAGTCACCTCATACCTTCTTTTTTTCTTAATAGATAGGGTATTATATGAAATCTAAGCTGTCAACAAGCAACAGAACATGATATTTTATATGTAATCCGAATTTTCAGGTAAAAAATTCGGTGAAATTCAATGACAATGCTCATCATAATTTCCCCAGCATGGGAATCTGTGTCGTTAACAAAAATATCATGAGAAAGCTCCTGATGGAATATTTTCCTTTAGCGAATGACTTGAGAAGTGAAGTAATTCCTGGTGCAATTTCCCTAGGAATGAAGGTTGGTTTTTTTTTTTTAAATTACTTTTATTAATTTATGGATTTCATCGGTTTCCCACCTTATATAATACGAGGAAATCTTGTTTTCATGTAATGTCTAGATCTGTGCTTATCAATTTGATGGTTTTTGGGAGGACATGAGAAGCATAGGAGCTTACTACCGAGCTAACATGGAAAGCACCAGAAAAACAAAGAATGCATACAGGTAACTTCAAATATCAGAACAGATGAAAGAATAAAATCTATGCATCCTTTTACTGAATATATCGTCTTTTGTAATCAGCTTCTACGACAAAGACTCTCCAGTTTACACTTTACCTCGGAATCTGCCTCCGACAATAATATCCGATGCTCTTGTTACAGATTCTGTCATTGGGCATGGTTGCATTCTCAGCGTAAGAAGCAGAATTCCAATATACATAAATTTTTCATTCATATCACAAACGATATATGCAAAACTGTTTGATCTGTCGTTTCTGTGTTCCTTACAAACAGAAATGCACAATAAAAGGTACGGTTGTAGGAATGAGAACAATAATTGGTGAGGGAGTCATCATCGAAGATTCAGTCATTATGGGTTCCGATACCTATCAAGTAAGAAGCACACAATTTTTTTTAATTTTCTTTTTCTGCAATTTTATTCCATCAACAAGAAGAGTGAATTTTAACTAGTCACCTTTTGTCCTGAATATCTTGTTTCTTGAATGTTACTATGTAACAGACAAACAATGTCCAGAATGGGGCCGGGGAAGAGAAAGGTGTCTGCATTCCTGTTGGAATAGGTGAAGGTTCACACATAAGAAAAGCTATAATTGACAAGAATACAAGGATCGGCAGAAATGTTCTGGTACGTGCAATCATTCAATCAAAATTTTCCTATTTTGAATATAAATTAGTGATCCCGTAAAGGGAAAATGTTGAAAATAGAATGCACTCTTATACATGTATGTATGTAATGCAGATTATAAACAGGGATAATGTGCAAGATGGAAACAATGAAAAGAATGGATTTATCATCTCAGGAGGGATAGTTATAATATTAAGAAGTGCAGTGATTCCAGATGGGAGCATCATCTGAAAAATTCGAACTACACTTTCAGGAAATAGGAATACACTGGGAATCCAATTGTACAATTCTTTTTCATACTTTTATTTGATCTTTTTGTTGTCAACTCAAAATTGAAAGACTAGTTTCACGACCAAAATAAGGAGAAATAAAATAACCTATTTTTAACATTAATCGCGTCTTCTCTTATTCATTTGAACATTAATCAATCTTCTTACATCATATAAAAGTGAAAGAGACAAAAGAACTATTATTGTTAAAACCATTGCCCAAAAGAAATAACCAAATGGAGCAAACTTTGATGTTTGTGGTTAACTGATCCCCTAGAACACACAGCATAAATCTTTTATCAAATCTAAAAGGGGTTCATTCAGTAAATAAAATAGATTAAACTTGATGAAACAATACAGAAACAGATGAAAGCTGAGCAATAGAGTTCAGAGAGATGACCAGTCGTATGTGCGTACCACATTTAGCTTCTCAAATTGTCTCACAATGAAAAACAAGAAGATTTCCGAGAAGCGAAGCAGTTCAAGCTCGAAACAAATTTCTAATTCAAACTCATTTAAACATGCTGTGATAAAAGGGATTGTAACTACAAGTAGCGACTTAAAAACAAGAGCTCTCTGTGTACATAGTGTTGGGAAAAATGGATGATTTGTGTGTTGATAAATTAATATTAACACAACAATTATAATTAATATAAACATATAGAATTCAATAAGAATATAATGTACAGAAGGGAAGAGATTTAGAAAACAAGCCTTAAGAAGTCACGTCAAGGACGTTATTCTAAAGTCGAATTGCCTCCCCTTCGTGTGAGTATTGTTGTCTATAATTGCTTCTACAAAGAGGTATTGGAGATGAAATTAAAGAACAAAAAACCTAAAAAAAATAGAGAAAACAAAAGGAAGGTCAAAGATGATATTAAAATAAGGCCCGAACACGAAAACATTGTCGTCAAACTATATTTGCCCCCTCTCGGATTGAAAATGATGCTTAAAGGGATTATGGCAAATGATTTGCAGGATTAATCGAACCTTGTAAAGGATTTAACACTTAATCACTAGTGAAAATCTTCCAAAACTTGAAGAACATAAAAAATGGAAATTTTGAATATGTAAGAAGGGATTTCATTGATGTGTGGAATAAAATATGTTTCTAAGAATGATTTTCATCATCTTGCCTTTGAACATCGATCACCTATATAGGCCTCAATAGTCCCCCATGAAATGGTGCCAAAATCAGATGAAAAGCCACCAAAATTCAAATAGCAACGGCCATAAAACGACTATTTTTTATCTCTAGTTAAAGCAGCACGGGGCCTTTAGCCCCAGTATAAGGCTATGCGATTGCATGCCAAATTGAACTCTGCGGTCGCACAGTTCATCATTTGGCCTCCAAATCCATTTTTATTCCACTAACAATTTTATTAACTTTTGAACAATATTTTCATCAATCCCCCACTTGTTTAAAACATTAATAAAATCTCATATTCAAAATATACAATACTTATGCACAAGGATTATATATCTTTCGATCTGAATCTAACCATAGTGTAATTTAACAAAGTTAAGTCGGAATTAAAGGTAACATGAAATCTTTGAACCAGTTATTCCATATGACAATACCAATAAGAACACACACGCAAGTATTACGTGTTCTCAAGTTACTTAATCTTGCTTAGCGCTAATATGGCCTTGCGCTCATCCTACACGAGTTTCACATTTATATGCATCATTTTCATTATATGATATTAAGTCACATTTTAACATTCTTTTCATGGTACTCTTACCTATGTGACCTAATCTAGCATGCCATAAGGTAAACGAATCAACAATATAAGCTAAATCAACTTTATTATAAATCAATTTGTCAACGGTACATAATTTGACAATTCCTTCACAAGACTAGCATTTTCCAACAAATTTCCCATTTATGGATAATATAAGTTTACCGGATTCATAAACACATTTTATGCCCAGTTTTCCTAAGAGATTTCTGATAACCAAGTTCCTATTCATTTCGAGAACATGTAACACATTTGTCAAGGTAACATTCTTGCCGGAAGTGAAGATGATCTCTACATTTCCTTTTCCAAACACTTTTGATCAAACTTTGTTACCCATCTGAATCTCTTGTTCTCCATCCATTTCATAATAAGTCTTAAATAAGGACTTATCATATGAAACATGTACAGCTGCACACATATCATACCACCAACCAGGAACCTTTTCATTGATAGCATTAATTTCGCTTACGGTGGCCACAATGTTTTCTTCCTTGATGGAGTTCAATTTTCTTTCAGAGTTGTTTCTTTTTCGGTGTTGACATTCTTTTGCATAATGTCCAGGTTTTCCACACACGAAACAACCACCTTTGGTCTTCTTCTTGAACTTATTAAAGTTCATTGAATGCTTTCATTGGCTTTTGAAGTGTCTTCATAAGAATTTCCAGTCTTATCTCTTGCCCTCGATTATTCTTTAATTTGAAGATGTTTCTGCAATTGTTCCAAAGAATAGTCTTTCGAAACTATGCATGATTTTCTTCCAATATCATTTCTAAGTTCTGTGAAGTTTTGCAATAATTGCTCCCACTTGGAAAGTTTTTGGAATCTCAATTTTGATCACCTTCAACTTGTTGACAAGCACTTTTAATTCATGAATTCGGGGAAGAAAGGGAATATTCTCAAGAAATTTACAATCAAAGTACTTTGGAATTAAAAATTTCTTTGTACATTCTTCTTCAGCTTTGTACTTACTTTCCAAAGCATTCCAGATTTCATTTGCCGATGATGTGTTAGTGTAGAGATCATATAATCGGTCGGATAACGCATTGAGAAGGTGACCGCGGCATTTGAGTTCATCTTCTTGGAGCTTTTGTCTTTCGACTCTCACGACATCGGTTTCTCCATTTGTTAGTTCCAGTAATGATGCCAAATTTAGATCAAAGATATCGTCAATGCAGTTTGTAAGAGCTTCAATTTATCTTGCCATCTCGTGAAGTTGGTTCCATCAAAGCGATCCAACCGAACAAGATCTTGATTCATCAATTTGATCGTCGCCATAGTGCTTTCATTCTCCATCGCGCAAAGATATAGTTTGAGATTGTTGTCTATAAATGCTTCTACAAGGTAGGATTTGAGATGAAATCAAAGAACAAAAAACCTAAAAAAAATAGAGAAAATAAAAGTAAGATCAAAGAAGAGATGAAAATAAGGCCGAACACAAAAACATTGTCCTCATTGCTCCCTCTCCGATTGAAAATGATGCTTAAAGGGATTATGGAAAATGGTTTGCAGGATTAATCAAGCATTGTAAATTATTTAACACTTGTGCACTAGTGAAAATCTTCCAAAACTTGAAGAACACAAAAAATGGAAATTTTGAATATGTAAGAAGAGATTTCAATGGTGTGTGGAATAAAATATGTTTCTAAGAATGATTTTCATCATCTTGCCTTTAAACATCGATCATCTATATATAGGCCTCAATAGTCTTCCACGAAATGGTGCCTAAATCATATGAAAAGCCACCAAAATTCAAATAGCAATGACCATAAAACGGTTATATTTTATCTCTATGTAGTCGCATAGGCCAAATCTATGCGACTATATAGTTAAAGCAATCACGGGACCTTTAGCCCCTGTATAAGGCTCTGTGACTGCATGCCAAATTGAACTATGCGGTCGCATAGTTCATCATTTGGTCTCCAAATCCATTTTTATTCCACAAACAATTTTATTAACTTTTGAACAATATTTCCATCACGTATTTTCAACACTACACGGCTCCAACATAAAGTCCATATAGCTCACAGCTGGTTAACCTTCTATAGGCACAAACATAGGAAGATAAAGAACAAATCTTTATCGTGTTGCCAAAATAGTACAAAATGTACAAAGAATAGCCTTTCAAGTTGTTTTTCCAAGTTGTGAAAAGCAATCCCTTTTATAGGGAAAAAATCAACCTCCACAATAATGAAAAGTTAATCCACTTAAAATGTGAGCTACTCTAAAATTATTGGTTTTAGTTTTATGTTAAAAATTGAAATAAAGACAAAGAAAATCGAAAATTAAAATTGATCTTTTATTTTGAGAGTTTAAACTTTCATAAGTTATAGCAATCCTCCACAAGTTTTAATCTTTCAAAATAGATAAATATATATTATATAGTGGCAACGTTATATTGTGCAACAGGTGCAGGCATCTTTTGGACTTAAACCTCATTTAGTGGTAAAAATTTTCATTTGAAAGAGCCATAATGGACTAAGTTTTAAATTATGTCTCTTTGGCCAAACTTCAACTGCTCCACACAGAGTATCGATTTAGGTTCTAGTTCATAGCGGGTATCGCTTTTAATGATCACGCGCTCTAATCTTAATTCTAGTAAGAGTCTTTAGGGAATAGCACAATCTCATAGCCACGGCCTCATGTTAACTTTTACACAGGTGAGTCCTCCAAGGGTTCATGTAACCCACACCTCGTGAGAATTCTCATTTCGACACTCATTCAGAGTTAAATCCTTCCTAACATTACATTATTATTAGGATTATAACAATAGGGATGAGCACAAATAAAATAGTACTATTACAAGTCACTCAGTGAGGGTTATTTCTACTACATTGAACCTTCTTCATGAGATTTCCAACTACAAAGGTTGGGTTACTCCCGGAGATGACTCCCTTATGACATTAAGTGCACCTCCCTCGATAAATTATATATGTCTATCTCGAACTATATTTATCCACATCCCTCTTGGACAATAAATTGGTACCATAATATTTACAAGCTCTTATTCTACGCCTGCAATCTGTACATCTACAAAGTCTTCTAAAAGATTTGCAAAATATCAATGTCACATATTTAATCATAGCAAGATAAACACATGAAATTTAAAAATTTACTTCTAGTAACATGTTCGAACAAATGCATCCGTTCAACCCTTATATTTACTTGCAGGTCTACAATTTTATTTTCAACACTTATCAAAAGTCAATTTTACATCTAAGAATGATAAAATATATAATATTTACATATTTGGAATTTTTTAAACACGCCTACATTCCAAAGTTAAAATAATTCATTACCAAATAATTCTCAATCACAATATAATATTGATCTTTATAGTCGACCAAGAATGTCAACCATCAATGTATACGCTACTCAAACGTACACATCACATATGTGGATGACTATATTAATTTATTAATTACCATCATTGTGGTCATCAAGTTGATGTCAATCGTCATGGATATTTAGCACACGTGTAGAAGATTTTTAATACCCATATACTATTGGAATCGTCACTTGATAGATGTTGTTTGAGTTTTGCTTTTGTTTCGGTTCTCCGTAGATTTTGGGTTGAGGCTCTCTCCACAGTTGTATACCTGATTAATCGACTTTCTACGTAGCAATTGAACTTTGACTCGCCTTATTTTCGTCTAACGCTTTCGTATATCTCGAAATGTAGTTTCCTCTGAAAATCAGTATTACTTCCAGCAAAATGTTGTAGGCTCTTCTGAGTTAGCTTCACTCATTAACATTGATGATGGCTCTCAATCTATTGAACATTTTAAACTAGGTGTGGTATATCAGAGACGAGGCCCCCAGCCTCGCTGCCCCTTTCCAATCCTATTCTAGACTCTACTGCTCTTTAGCGATCCACTTGTCGTACTTACCCTCCAGAATGGTATGGTTATTCTACAACCTTATCTCATATCATAGTTCCTACCTTTTATTCTTAAATAGTTACCAAACCCTATTGGAATAAAGCTATGCAAGAAAAGCTTCAAGCCTTTCAAGAGAATCACACATGTGATATTATTTCGTATCCTCTTGATGGATCGCTAGAGTGCTATAAAGCTAGGTTGGTAGCTCTTGGGAATCATCAAGAATATGGTGTGAATTATGAGGAGACCTTTGCTTTTGATGCCAAAATGACAACAGTTCGGACTGTACTGGCTATAGTTGCCTCCAAGGGATGGTCTTTGCGACATATGGATGTGAGAAATGCTTTCTTAAGTGGCAACCTTAAGGAAATGATTTATATGATGCCCCCTTGTGGGCCTTTTTTTGTTGCTGTCTTTGATATGTGTAAGCTAAAGTGCTCACTTTATAGGTTGAACAAGCTCCTGGTGCTTGGTTTGACGAGTTTTGCTCCTCAGTAGGGTTTCTCATTTACCCAAAGCAAATATGATTTGTCTCTCTTCATTTCTGACACCAAGGTGGGTATTGTGCTTCTTTTGGTCTATATGGATGATCTTGTTATTACCGAGACTGATCCAGATTGAAATCTTAACTTCTTGATTTTGGTTATGTTGGGTGGATAGGGTGGAAAGGGTTAAGTCCCAACTTTCTTCTAGCTCACAATAAATGAAAGAGAAGCATATAAATAAAAAAGTATCAATAATAATTCCACAGTTTTTGGATGTTAATCTAAGCAATTGATAAGCACAGATAGTGTAAGAGTCTCAAAAAGCAAACAGATTTTCAAAAAAAAATATTTTTTTTTATTAGCAAATTGTCTAAGAAGCACATGTACAAACAATGACACACATGATTTCTCAAAAAATTAGAAAGTGTATTTGAAAATAATTATTTTCCTACTATTTTAAAAGAGCGAATCCGCTGATCATTGTTCATTTCTGAAGTTTTTTTTAATATCAATTCATCCCTATCCATCCTCTACTATTCATATAAGACTTAAGGTTAATTTGAACTTCTTCCTACCATGCCCACAATTGTTGACTTCATTGTTCTTAAAGAGGAAAAAATGGAGAAAGCAATACTCCACCCTGTGCGGAGTTTTTGCTCCGCACTGTGCAGAGTGTTGAAAGAAAAAAATAAAAATAAAAAACCCCGCACTACGCGGAGTGTGAAAGAAAAAAGCCTATGCACTGTGTGAAGTGTGAAGGAAAAAGATTTCCTCCGCACAGCGGAGTGTGATGTCCGCGCTGTGCAGACATTGGTGTCACCAGGCACTGGTGTCCACACACCGAGGACACCAAATGCCTCGTGTGTGGACACCAACGCCTGGTGTCCATAGTTGGCGTCCGCACATCAGTGTCAGCGCAGTGCGGAATTTTTTTTTTAATATTGGATTATAGTTAACGTTAGTATCAATTTTAAATTGTTTCCTTGTTAATAATATTGTTTAATGTGTAAATAATATATTTCCCAAACAAGTTTAGCGTCCCATATAATTGTATTTTTTACCAATAAAAAATGCGTTTTTATCCATTAACAATAATGTCAAAAATAGAAATTAGAAAATTTTGCAAGTAGGGCAAAAATAAGATTAAGGAACTATTTTTCTCACTTTTTGATTAAAATTGATAAAATGAGCAGTTGATAAAAATTGTGAGTATTTAAATGTATAATTAAAATTAAAATTTGTCGATTTAGAAGTAAACAAAATTTTATCAAATAAGTGCAATGAAATTATGGTATCCTTACCTGTCAAGAATATCCAAATTCAAAAATGATTCAAGCAACCCTTCTACTTCAGATTTTAGTGCCCATTATAAAACCTTTAAAAAGAAAAATAAATTATAATACCACTTGTATTGTAGATAAACAATAGATATAATAATTTCCAAAACTATTAAAATTTTGTAATAATAGTATATCATATTCTTCAATACAAAAATATATATTCACTAAACTTTCTTTTAATTCATTTCATATTAATATATAACACTATAGTATGATATACTTTTCCAAGCGGAATGCAACCACACCACACACAGATTTTACAAAAAATGATTAGAAAGTAGAAACCGTCTCCCTAATTTACATTCCTATAATAATAATAATAATAATTTTTATATTTACGAAGCTAAACCACTATCATTTTCAATAAAAATTCATCAACTTACCAGATTATAGATGTTATTTCTAGAATGAAAATTTCATCTTTGAACAATTTGAAATACTTTCCAAATTATCAAAACAAAAACGAAATTTGAATCATGAACAAAATGATCAACGAGCTCAAAACAAAAAACATACAATCAACATGATTGAAAACATGATCAGAAATTAATTCAAGTCTACCGAAATTATTGTACCTTGTTTGACGGTATCATGTCGATTCTATTTTATTCTAATTGTCTCAATCATGAACAGGAAAAAAAAAGAACAAGCTAAATTACACAACCCCTTTATTTTTTTTCACATTTAGGCTTTAGGACAACTAATTTACAAAACAGAAGTCACAATCAATTCCCTAAACCTCAAAATTTACTTTGAAATAAGAAAGTAAAATATCTGAAGTGTGGTAACATAATCTAACTATCCAACTTTACTGAGAAAAATAATATAATTTTGCCTTAAATTTCAGGGGATATATTTACAGAACATAGCTACCCTTTCCCAGTAGAAGCTCATGCACCTCGTCCAACTAAAAAGTACGTTACCATATCTCAGCCAAGTAATGCATTCACAATTTCCCTTAACATGGTAGCAAGTAAATGTTAAAACCTCCTATATGAAGCTTTACATAAATAGAGCTGTCCGCATCATGTCATCATATTGATAGAAGCTCATTTTCTAGACGCATTTTAAGAATATGTGATTTTGACTGCATTGGGAAACTTTTTTCTTCTTCTATGTTTGGGCAATGTACCAATCTACAATAAGTCGATACTCAAATTCCTAATTCCATTCTTTAACACAACTGAATGGATGTCTCGAACTTTGTTCAGTGGATAAATAACTTGCTCCTTAGAGAAAGTACAATGAATTCCACTGTAGTTAATGCACGCCGTCCAAGTACGTAATGCACATGTTACTATAGATTATACAAGTAACAAATAAATTCACAATTCCCCAAACATTGCAGCACGTGGTTGTCCTTTTTATCTACGTGCAGTAACATAGACAAACCTCTAACATGAATATCTACATAATCCCAAGAAAGACAATAAACAGAGTTGGCCATGTCATTGCCATCAAACTCACATGAATATCTACATAATCATAGGAAAGACAATAAACAGAGCTAGTCATGTCATTGCCATCAAACTCTTAGAAGCTCACTTGCTAGACATAAGCATTTAAAGCAAATCCATGGTTTTGACAGTATTAGCTAAGCACCCAACGTTAAACAACTGCAAAATTGATGAAAATTAAACATCTTTTCATTGTCTGAAATGGCCAAGTTCACACGTTTTCCTACAAAAGATATTCTCACTTCATGATTTCAAGTTTTCTCTGTTCATTTATTTGAGTTTTTCCTTTCTTGCTCCCTCTCATTTTTTTAGGACTTTTGGAGGTGAGTGCAGGTTGAATATTACCAAAAGTAGCTACTTTTTGGCATTTATCATAGTTGTAAAGATAAACTATTTACTGCATCAAAATTACACTTTTCATTTTTTAATTATCAACACTTCTTTGACATTTATTCCTTAACATTTTCAACGTCATGATATTTCTGCATAACTGTGTGATTATTAATTGGATGTACAAATTTGTTATTGATTCAATATTTATTTATAATTCCTCTCTTCTGTTTCCTTTCAATTTAAATTCATATTCATCATGTTATATATGTTGTTTGACTGCTTGTTTCTGACATTTTTCCTTTATTGGAGAATATACATTGTTATAATTATATTGTTGATTTTTTGTTTTATATCTGCTGTCCACTTCTTTTACATGTAAGTAATTTGGCTTCAGAACATTTCAGGCTTTATGATATTTGTGTATATTTTTTAGACTTACATTTAGCTGTGGAAACATGGTGCTCTAAAGTTACAAACACTTCCAAAACCTTTTGATGGGAGTAACTAGCCAAGAGAAGTTTCAAAAATTTCGTGCATATAGTCTTCATAAAAGGTTGATTATTATTACTTTTTCATCTAATTGTTATTAATGTATGGTCTAAGTTTTTCTTGCACGAGTTTTCCAATATCCACAAGTTCCTTTGTTATTGGTTTTTATTTTAGCCATTTCCATTCTGTTTACGAGTTTATAATCATACGTATGGACTCTGCAATTCTTTACTTCGGGATATTGCCCCGGTTTGGAAGGTAATTCCTCCTATATTTTGTTGGTGCTCCTTTGTTTAAGAATTTTCTATTGACTTCTTTTTGTCTTTTGCGACTTCAGAGGTCCAGAGAATTTTTCTACATTTTGCCCTCAATACAAAAAATGAGATATTCCACACACTTGCATTTTTAGTAGGAGTTATGGCTCGGTCATAGGTGCATATACATCTCTTCTTATT
>CAIGRP010078637.1:0-20650 GCA_903798385.1 Fraxinus cuspidata
AATTAAACCCTATCAAACACACCCTTAAGGTACTTTCTGAAAATAATTCATGGTCCAATGACACACCAACCCATTCACTGTCGTTCAGTACGTTAATTGTCACCTCAAATTTGTTAATTAGGATGGATGAGTATAATGAATTACACCCAATGAGATGTTTGCTACTCCACTATCAATTTAAATTTGCAATTATATATAAAATTCTATTACCACCATAAACTTAGAATTACCACACCATGAAAATGATAATTCAAGCAAGTGCGGTAAAATAACATGAATGCTAAACTGTAACCAGAAGGTATAAGTCTCTAACTATCTCATGATTTCTCCATAAAGAGCACTCGACTTAAGTAATTAAATTCACATATAATAACAAAACTTGGAAAGACGTGGAAAATCCACTTATAGCCCTTAGCACCTCATTGTAATCATAAAATAATTTTCTGCTTCCTTATGAACCCAATTTTTTTAAAGATATGTGACCATTTTCTTTTATAAAGCAGGAAAGTTTTGTGTGTATATGTGTGGGCAGTGGCAGAGCCAGACATTCTTCATTGTGGGGTCAAAAATTAGGTTACAAAAGTTTTTCAAGTAGCATGATATTGATGAAAATATTTGAATATATTACTACAAATGCTGCATACTATGAAAACATCGTATGGTTATATCGTTATCAATATTGTCAAATACATCGTCTTCAATATACACAATTAGACTATCAATAATTTGTTCATAAGTATCAAGATCTCGACTGGTGCAAATCTTAGAATAACGCATGCAATCGTAATACTTTATTTTTATCGAAAAAAGAAGATGAAATTAACCAAATAAACTATTCAATGATGGCTATGTAACCTTAAAAAACTTTTGTGACCATTGCTGAAATTAAATGAATAAACTATTCAAGCATAGCCAAACATTTTTTTTAAGTAATAATGAAATTAATTAAGGCTATTTTTATCCTTCTCTCACAAGTTTTGTCCTTGAAAAAATCCATTAAACGTGAAATACCCTCCTAAATTCCTAGCGACATCTAAAAAATCCAAATTTCATTCCCAAAATCATTTCAAGTTTTACAAAAATTAGTCTCTTCTACACTTCACAAACACAGAAGAAATTGCGTAAATGGCAATGGAAACCACCCAACAATTCACCGTTTTCCTCCCCTAAAATCAAGCTACTCTTCTCTCTTCACAAAAGCCCAATTCCGAATTCTCCTCTTCTGCCCAATTCCATATTATCCTCTTCTGCCACGTTTATTCCATTTCCTCTACCACACAAAACCCTTGAGACCCGTAAATTTCTAGAAATTTGTTGGGTGTATTTTGTTGAAATTTAAAAGAGGAACATAGAGAATTTGGGGAATCCCGAGAGAAAGAGCTTTGTTGTTTATTGAAAAGGTTTTGAGAATGAATGACCGTCATGCATGTTTATATATATATACATAGACACACGTACACTTTAGACAAACCTTAGACAAAACTTAGTTGAGTTCTAATAGAAGTTGATGTTAGTTTTTAAATATGATTGGTGTTAAAGACTAATCATCTGGAAATCACCGATACGCTCTTAACGGCTACGTATTGGTGTCCGACACATATCGGATACCGGTATGCCTCCGAAACGTCATCGACGAGGGTCGGAGGCTCTTACGAAGAACTGAAGCCTTTCCCTTGCGAAAAACTGAAGACGAAGAAGACGTGTTGATCTGTGAAATAGGCGGTGAGGTGCTACCAAACTTTGGGCTGTTGTAGTGGAATGATGTCGCTGAAAAAATGAAGAGGCTAAACCTTAGTTTGTTGATAAAGTAGAGACGTGTAAGTTTGGGATGAATAGTAACTGAAAAATTAAATATTGACTTTACCTTTTAACAAGTTAATTACTCTTTTACCTTAATTCAAAAATCAAAAGAAAGGCTTTTTAAGTCTATAAAGGAGGCGAACTTTTTTTTAATAATTTACCATTTTACCTAATCAAAATCAAACTTGTAAAGTATATTTGTTATTTAGCTATTTATATTTGATGCAATAAGTATAAAAAAAACTTGCTACTTTAGACTATTAAATTAAAAAAATTATTTACATCAACTTGTTGATAACGTATGACGTCGATCACGTGTAGGCGTTCGGACGCTCATGTCCGTGTGGGTGCTTCTTAGCTAATCATACTCAAATTAGGATTATAATATTTTAATCACCTAACCAAGATCAGCTACTAACGTAACCTATATTTTGGCCGCACATTCAACCTAATTGAAGTGATTAATTCTTTTAAATATTAAATTCCGTCATATGTAATTCTATTTCATCTCTATCTCTAAGGTATGGGGCTGACTTTTGAATGCATATTAGTGTGGATGGTCTCTATGAATTATATATGTTGGGTTTAAGATTAGGATTTGATTTCCCAACATAATTCAACTATTTAAAAGCTCCTACTTTCATTTGCAACATAGAAGAATCCGTTTCTCATCGCATGAAGGATCCAATATTGATTAATAACAAAATGGCTCATCCTCATTTCATCATAAATAAACACGAGTTTCTTTAGACGGCGGTATCTTGGTCCTAACTTGACTGAATAAACTTTTTCTCGAGTCCAATATACGTAATTTAAACGAGAAGTGAGACCAAATAAATTATTAACCTTGAAACATATTTTCATTTTAGTCCCTCAACATCTCAAAAGTGTAAAGAAGTGCCCAAAATCATAATCATTACAATGTGCTGATCCTTCTTATCACTAAATAATCTTTACTTGTCACATTCTCTTCTGAAAATATATTTCTCACCATTTGCAATCTAGTTCTTACAAACTTTTTGCATTTAAGGCCCAATCTCGATTTTAAGCTCTAAAACCCACTCTTATCCTTATGAGTCATCCTTACAATATTCTCATAACTTCAAAATATGGTTCTTAAAACTCTAATAATTTTTTCTTTAGTCCTTAACCTTTTTAGAATTCGCTAAATTACTTAAACTCAACTTTACTCATTTGCACTTTGATATTATTTTTCTTAATTAACGGGAGGTTCATGAACTTTCTAAATGTATGCTAATAGACCCAAAAGTTTCTTAAGTCGCCATATATGCCACGTACTGTACTTTGGGAAATTTTGGGGTTTTACAGTCTCCGCTTGAACTGTTCACCTGGTTTTTGAAACCAAACACTGTAGCTCTTTTAGTGAATTTGCAATTCCACAAAACCAAATCATCCCCATCAGTTTTCTACCCTCCCAATGAGGATCTCAAATGCCTGTGCTTCTCTCTTCAGGTTTGACCAGGTTGAGGAATGGAGCAATTGCTGCCTCACCCAGATTATATCCTTTCTCACTAAAAGCATGTTTGGGAAGTGTTTATAAGAAGTTTAGCATATAATTATGAATAGGCAGAAATGGTAGTAAGTGGATAGGTATGTGGATGAAAAGTGGTTTGATCAGTTATAAATTTTAGCAAAACATGGGCTAATTTGATCTCTCTTTGTAGACCTTCTCGCCTCTCAATGTATCCAGCCATTGTTATGTTTCCCTTTCCTAAGAGCTTAAAAGTCTTTTGCAAAACCTGAAACACAATCTTTTACAACACCACTCCACTACCAGCATTCTCCTCGCTAAACTCAAGTGTTCTAATAAATTGTGAGGGTGTGTGAGCTTGCTTGGATTCTGAGAATAGCTTCAAGATGAAAATATATGGATTGGGTTTTCATAAAGGGGAAAAAAAGAACTTTCCGGAGAATTATCTTTCACTCCACGAATCCCATATCCCCAACTTTCAAATTCTGAAATTTACGGGGTCAATTACTTGGCCAAATTTTTACCGAGGCACTTAAAAATCCAACATTCCCTACTCAATCAGCCGTCAGCCTGCAGATGCACATGAATGCACTGGAGAAAAGGCACAAATCCGCGAGTTAATTGCTTAATTTGCTTTTCAGAAATGTGAGATATTTTTTTATTGCGGCCTTTAGTTAAAACTTCTCTGATCTCTTATTATATGCTGTGCTTTTTCTCTCTTCAGTAATTAAATCATATTTATGCCAGGTGGCATTGACTCATGGACCAGAGAATGTCAAACCGCAAGTTAAAAAGACTGACGGATTTGGGAAATTTTGCTTTGAGGTATGTTAATAACTTAATATACGTCCAATTGATTTTCTTTTTTCCTGGAATATTTTCCTTGTGGCTTTAGACTACTGAATTAAATGATACTTGGCATACTAAGTTATATGTTTAATCCTAATTTTTTAGCTGTGCAACATGAATGCCGCAATAATTTTTGCGCCACTGTCAACGTCCTTAAAAAATGAGGATCAAATCTGAAATCCAGCCTCTTCTAATTAGAAGCATGATCATTACATGCATTCAATATGCTGATCATTGTTTCAAATACTCATAAATCTATTAGCATTAGATTGAATATGACACCCCAACTGAACCTTCTTATAGAAACATATTGCAAACTTTAACATTGTATGCAATTTCGTATGCATTTAACTTATAATTTCTAAAATCTAGCTCTTGCAAACATTTATAAGGGTAAAATCCTTTTCTGTTGAGCTGGTTTATGGTTTAAAACCAAAAACCAACCTATGGAAAATCCATGGGGGCAAAATGGACAACAGGACAGGTTTTCAGTTTCTAATTGGCTTTTAACTTTCATCTTTACAATATAAGTTTTTAGTTATTCTCCAGGCTGTTTAGTATGTTTTCATTTTAACAGTTTGTCATACCTTTATGGGGCATTGCGGGGTTTCTATAAATTATCAGCAGTTCACTTTCTATATTTAAATTTGCAAGAAATAGTTCAATTGCTGTCTCATTTGTGTGGCATTACATTTTGATTGCTTGTCATTCTCGTTTCTTTACCAAAGTTGCATCACTTTGAAATCTTAATCCTCCTTAGGTTCCAACTGGTGAATATCGCTTGTCTGCTTTTCCAGCAACGCCTAATACTGCTCCAGAACTTATGTTCTCTCCACCTCACATTGATGTCTCAGTCAACAGTCCTTTACTAGGTGTCAAATTTTATCAGGTGAGAGTTTACAAACTCAAGAAGAGCCGAAAAATGCTTTTATTTCTCCATACAAATATAAATATAGTATCTGTGTTTAAATGATTGACAATTATATTTTCTTTATGATCTGTCTTGTTATATATATTATTATGAGGTTTATTAAAGCAACTAACGCTCCACTTTCATATTTGTCATTAGCAATTTTTTTTTTTTGTCCCTGAATCCTGATTAACTCCTGCTTTTATATTTACTTCATGTACTTGTTTGAATTTTAGGCACAAGTAGATGTCCGTGGCTCAGTTGTCTGCAAGGAAACATGTGGCTCTTCTGTTTCAGTTATGCTTCTAAGAAAGGATGGTAAAAGTAAAGAAGAGATGACAATTAGTTTGACTGATCAGAGTAGTGAATTTTCATTTTCCCATGTCCTCCCTGGGAAATACAGCATTGAGGTAATGCCATCAGCTTCTTATTCTTTTTACTTTTGAAACCTACTTCATCTTGTCATGATTCTGCTGTGATGATATTATCTTTAATTATCTTAGTACTCTTTCCATGGTTGCTTCTCATTTAAATTGTCAGCTGCTTACATTTTAAGGTTATCTCCACTTTCTGAAGTTGTTGCCATGTTATCTCCAGTAACAACATTCACCCATTGCACATATTCTCCCCTCCGATCAATTATGGGTGTCACCTGATAATAATTAGCCATAAAATTCTAGATATCAGTCCATAGCACATGCCCTGTCACTCATCTGATTATCCTTTATTTACTTACTGGTTCTTTTGATCTTCTCATTTCCCATGTATCTTTTTGTTCCATTTCTAGGTCAAAAACTATTCCCCTGCAACCATGTCAGGAGACGATATATGGTGCTGGGAACAGAGCGCTATTGATGTGGATGTGGGTGCTGACAATGTTGAAGGGATTACTTTTGTTCAAAATGGCTATTGGGTCAGTGTGACTTCCAGCCATGGCGCGGATGCTTACCTGAATCAACCAGATGGTTCTCGTGTGGATTTGAAAATAAAGGTTGGCGCCAACCTTTGAATATTGAACTTCATAATCTCTCTTTCTCTCTTTGTATGAGGCCCTCTTTCATAATTTTTCTTTTCAAATTTCAGAAAGGTGCACAGCGCATTTGTCTGAAGTCTCCTGGTGTGCATGAACTCCACTTTGTAGACTCGTGTATTTCCTTTGGGAACTCCTCCTTGAGAATTGATACATCTAATCCATCGGTAGATATTAAGAATTTCTTTCTTTTTCTGGTGGTAGTTGGACATGTACGTCTTTTTTGTATTTTCATTTTCCTATTGGTTTCATTTGTGTCTTGTTTCTGCAGCCCATTTATTTAAAAGGAGAGAAATATCTCCTCAGTGGACGTATAAATGTTGATACTAATTCAGTCAGTGGCGATGAGAATTTACCTGATCGTATACCCGTGGATATGTTAGACAATGAAGGAACTGTTCTTGATGGTACCACTGCCAGACTTGTCTCTAGTGGAATTGATCAATCAACTGCTGCTATCTACGAATATTCAGTGTGGGTTAATTCTGGTGAAAAACTCATCTTCGTCCCTCGAGACGTGCGGTATGTGCGCTGCAGTTTTTTCACTTGTATCTCAATGTCTATTTTGTTTTGTATTAATATAATTATGAGGGAAACTCTCAAGGAAAGTTGATCGTGCTTGACTTTGGGTTATGCATTTTCATGAGATGGCCTGTTTAATGTTTAAATAATTATCTATTAAATTTTTTATAGGACAAGTTTTTAAATAGCTTGTATTTCACATAAAAAAAAAGTAGATAAAAGTCATCTTTAAGTTAATAAGATATGTTGGTAATGGTGACTTAAGGACGTCATAGCATGTGTCTCTAGTGTACAGTCTACTTGTATTGTGCTAAGAGTAAAATGGTGCCAAGTTATCCTCTTAGTTCATGGTCACTATAACAACTTGCTTCTTCTTTTCGGATTGACTTTATTGCCAAAACTGTCAGCAAGTTATTAGTAATCTTAGTCTTTAGGATACTGAACTTTAGGTTACCCTTTTTTTATTTAAAAAAAAAAAGCAAAACACCATTACAACCTTAGAAGGCTTTCAGGCGCTGGTGGGGATTTGAATTCCCCAACTGTATATATAAAAACACAAACCACGAGAATAAGACGAAAGGGAGCATAAACATGACCTTCCTAAAGCAAAAAAAAATGCGACATATGAAGGTATGTACTACTTCCAATACAAAACGAGCAAATGGAAATCAAACTAATTCTAATACTAGGAAGTCAATATCTATTTCTCAAAGACGTCGTAATAGGTCAAGGAGATCATACTCCTGGTAATGGCTTGATCCCCCCTCAAATGTAAGCGAGTCAGCTACCTGGTTCCCTCTCGATAAGTGGAGGAAACAATATCACGATCAATAGAGAGACGTCTGATCCGTCTAAAAGTGATGTGAATCGTCCATGGTCCTCCACCCCCTAGTAATGCAATGAACAGCCGCAAAAACTTAAAACTAAGTAAAAAGTTGATTTCATAAAAAAATAAGAAGTATTAACGTAAAGATAGAATACATAAATCTACTTATAGAGAATAAAAATTAATGTGTCCCTGACATGTCCATGTCTTGCGTTTTTGGAAAATCACATTTCGGCATATCTTGTTCTTGCAACATAGGTTTCCGTCTTTATTGTCGCTTGAGTTACATATTGCAGCTATATCCTGAATAATTACTCACAGCATTGCCATGATAAATTGTATGCCCTTATTCCATTTTTCATGTGCTACAGGAATGGAGGAAAGAAAATTTTGTTTTACCCAAGACAACAATATGTAAGAAGTCTTGAGACTATTGTTTCAACTTATATAGTCTGTCTTTCAAATGCCAGTTTTCTCAAGATTTTTCACCTTTTTCTATTAGGTTTCAGTGGCGCAAGATGGTTGCCAAGCTCCGATTTCTCCATTTTCTGGTCGGCTGGGGTTATATATTGAAGGATCAGTTTCTCCTCCACTCTCTGATGTTCATATAAGAGTTACTGCTGAGAGAGAAAGCCATAGCGCTTCACTTAAGCAAGGAGATTTAGCTCTTGAAACCAGTACGGGGACGGATGGTTTATTTGTTGCAGGACCTCTTTATGACGATATAACTTACACCGTTGAGGCATCAAAGGTATGAAAGCTAGATAAGAATAAAGACGTTTACATTTATCTTTTTCAAGATGTCAGTCTATATAATAGCTTTCAGTAATACCCATTAGGATGATGCTGCTGCTAGTTTTTCAACAATCTTTTGAAAAAAGGGTCTTGCTGATATTCCCATGCCACACTGCATTGCTGACATTTGAGCTGTGTTTAATTTGTACTTTTCCGGGGTGTACTTTGCTATGTGGGCCCCTTGCAAATGAATTAGAATTTAATATTTGAAGCTGCCGCATGAGAAGTTGGTATTGGTGGAATAGACTGTATATTTAGTCTGGACTTGTGTCTGGCTAATCTTTGAAACTTTATAGTATAACGTTTGACTTTACCTTTTCCCAATCACGCCTTTCATTTCAATTTACAATGATATTTTTGCTCTGGTCTTATCTCTGGTGTAAGTGTAACAACCCTCCTGGCATTTTCTTTTCTTTTATTTGGATAAAATGCTGCTTCTTCGCTAAGGGTTACCTTGAATTGTACAGTTACTTTCAACCTATAGTGAAAACCATATAATCCTTTATTAAGAGAGGTGGCCTTGCAGACATGTGGACTTTGGAGCAGGTTACTTCATGTTTAAAGTGAAAACACTTGGCTGAAGCCTACTTCTTGCTCATGCTAATTTGTGTCCGCATTGGATTCTTAGGGTCCTAATTGGTCGCTCCTTTCTTCCTTCCCCTACTCTTGAAATAGGTGAAAATTCACTATTATTTTGGTACTAATTATCTGATAAATGAATTTTATTTTCAATTTCCCCCACATTATTATGGTCAGGTGTTGCAAGCCTTGCCTAATTTTATGAACTTATGACCAACCTATTGAAATCCATTTAGTTCACAACCTTTTTTTTCCATAGAAGGTATATTCAATGAATGACTTAATTCAAAATAAATCTGGTCAATATGTCTATTTTTTTCATCATTGGAAGCAATGCATAGGATACTCATTATTAGACACCTCTTGAAAGCCTGGGAGTTCACTATGCTAGGGGAAACTTACAGAAGGTTATATAAAGTTCACTGCTGTCAACATATAAACTGTCTTGACTTTTCTTCTTTCTTGCAGCCTGGATATCACGTAAAGCCAGTTGGACCACATTCCTTTTCTTGTCAGAAGTTCAGTCAAATTTCTGTGCAGATATATTCTAGAGAGGACATGGACGAGCCTTTCCCTTCTGTTCTTTTATCATTGAGTGGCGAAGATGGATATAGGAACAATTCAGTAACTGGTGTTGGTGGAATGTTTACGTTTGACAACTTGTTTCCAGGGAGTTTCTATCTTCGACCTTTATTGAAGGTACTTCGTCCCAAATGCTATTAATGCCATGCTTGCATCACTGTCACCTTTTTCTCTCTCACCCTTATTGGTACTTCAGCGAACCACATATTTTATCTTGATCTGTGACAATGCTGCATTTAGGATGCACCGTCCTGGACAAAGTTGTCCTCAGGAAGGTCAAAAGGAAAGAGTCTCAAACCAATCATTATTACTTAACTTTGTCTTCCGTTTAATAAAACCTGATTTCTTATGTTTTCCCTCATTGACATGCTTCACTCATTCGTTATTGAAATCAACTGATGGAGTGGGAGCCTTTGAGTTATTTATTTCATGCATCGGTGTTTAAGGTTTAAAGTTTATCGAGATAGTATTGAGTGTACATGTGATATCACATTGCTGTAGATGTTATTATAATAAATGATTGTTACACTTTTCTTGCTTCCAGGAATATGCTTTCTCTCCTCCCACTCAGGCAATTGAACTTGGCTCTGGAGAATCCAGGGAAATCGTCTTTCATGCCACTCGTGTTGCTTATAGGTAACTATGTGTTGGGTCTTTAATTAGTGATCTGTTACAATAGCTGTGATGAAGGTTATGGGTTGGTTGTCAATGTGCTCGAGTTTCTTTATTTCGATTTAAGTTCTTCCTTATTCATACTCTGCTTCTCTTTGTGAACTGTAGATGATATCCTTTTCTTGTCAAGAATTCATCATTTACTCCCCTCATGTTTTGTGTTCAGCTCTTACAACTTTGAAATTTACGCAAATGTCACGTCATTTTATACGAGAGCAGATTCTTCAAGTTTTCTAGTTATTATTCCTACTCTTTCTGTGACTAGTTATGTGAATTCTTCAGATTTACTTACTAAAATGTGATGGTTAATTGTTCTAAGATATGTTTTCTTCATACCCAAACTTTTCATGCGCGAGTCACAGTCTTTTTAGTAGTGCGGCTTCTTGGCATAAATTGTTATATTATATATGTTCTGCTTCATCCAAAACCACCTTTCTTCCACCTCATATGACTCGCATACACAGAGAACTTTGCTGTTTTGGGTGGATAAGCCCTCTCTTGTCATAATTCATTTGCAGTGTCATTTTATACATAGTATATATTGACCTGACCATGAATTGCTTCGCTCTCTCCGCAGTGCCATTGGCAGAGTAACTCTCTTGTCTGGTCAGTCTGTAGAAGGTATCTCAGTGGAAGCTAGGGCAGACTCAAAAGGATTTTATGAGGATTCTGTAACAGATTCATCAGGCAGTTATCGCCTAAGGGGACTCCAACCTGATACTACCTACGTAGTAAAAGTAGCAAGGAAGGGTGAACTCGATAGAACACACATTGAACGTGCATCTCCGGAATCTGTTACTGTTAAGGTCAGTTCATTTTTTGATGTTTCCAATATGTAAAAACAGCAGTAACAGTGTTTTTTTGTTCATGTATCAATGATCTTTCAGCTCACACTACAATTTCCAAATGTTTGCTCAATTACTTATGTAGTATTTCGTATGAATGATGATTTTAAACAATTTTTTTTTTTGAATAAAATAATACTGTGATATCTCGACCAATAATTGTAAATTCATTTCTTTTCTTTATTTTTTTCATACCCAAGTCAGTGGTGAAGATTCCTTGTGTGATGATTTCTTGATAATCCACGGCCCATTCGACTTCTACATGATTTTAATGAATATGGTGTTCGTTCTACAAATTGAAACCACCATGGAATTTAGTAATGGAGATTAAAGGATAATAACAATGTTGATTGTCTGGTTTAGAACATTTCATATTGCTTTGTTTAGTTGTAAGAAACAAAATTTTTGTTTGAAGGGACCAATGTATGGTAGTTCCTTCGATCATATGTTTCTTTATGATTTAGTGAAAGTGGATATGGTTTGATTTTTTTTGCTTTCTTTGAGGTAGGTTGGTCATGGGTGTGTTAAATTAGTCTCCTTCAATGAATTATTAGGTCTAAAAATGTTGATCAAATTTGTGTAAAAATCTAAAACAGTGTTATAGTATTGTTAGACACCCCACTGAATCACAGTGACAGCTAGGTGATTAGGACATGTTTTGGCAGAGACCTAAAGAGGCTCCTGTTGATGCGATTTCAGTGTAACAAGTAAGAATAGGGAAGGTAGAGAAAATCAAATTAGATTGTCATATCTGGTACAAGCATGGGTCTGGATAAGCAATAATCAACCGAGAGCATTAAACATGTGTATAACCACATGAAGAGGAAACTAAGCCTTGTTCTCTTTAAATTTGGATTCAGCTACATCAATCATTTTCATCCCTAGTCCATACAGGGAGATATAAAGCAATAGATTATTATCAAGTTGCAATGTCCATGCGATGTGTTTTCCAGACTGCTCTTTTTAAGTTTGTGTTTATTGTTCTTAATCTGACCTTTTCTTCCTTGTTTTGAACCTATGCATTTGTCCGACCATATTTGTTGGATCTCTATGTTGCAGGTTGATCACGAGGACATAAAAGGATTAGATTTTGTAGTCTTTGAACAGCCAGAAACCACTATTTTAAGTGGCCATGTTGAGGGAAAAAAGATCAAGGAGCTGAATTCGCATATCCGGGTGGAAATCAGGTCGACTAGTGATCCGTCAAAGATTGAGTCCATCTTTCCCTTGCCATTGTCAAATTTCTTTCAGGTGAAGGGCTTGTCAAAGAGTAAGCACCTTCTGCAGCTCAAATCTGCTATGCCGTCCAGTGCTCATAAATTTGAATCTGAAGTTATTGAGATCGACTTAGAGAGGCACCCTCAAGTTCATGTTGGTCCCTTAAGCTATAGAATCGAAGAGGACATCCACAAACAGGTAATCTATAGCTGTTCAGCAATGATAGTTCTTTTCAAAGAAGCACTTGCAACCTTGATGCAAGTGACTTATTATCTCTACCAGCAGAAGTCTGTATTTTTGGTTTATACACTTGATTTTTCCAAGAATTTCTTTTTTTGGTCGTCTATTTGGCAATATTTAACTCCGGTAGTTTCTGTGGAGGAACATCCAATTTGTTATATGTATTACAGCAATAATATGTTTATACTCTTTCGTGGCCTACAGGAATTGACACCGGCTCCTGTATATCCTCTAGTTGTTGGAGTTTCAGTGATCACCCTCTTTATTTGTATGCCAAGGTAGCTGGGATGGTCTCTGTCTGCTTTTTAATCACGAAATTTGTTGTTTCTTTTTACATTTTAGGACTGACTAAATTCAAATGAACTAGATTGAAGGATTTATACCAAGCTGCGATGGGGTCCATTTCAGGGTCATCCTCGACTGCAAAGAAAGACGTTAGAAAGTTGGTTGTGAGGAAAAAGACGTACTGAAGACTTGTTTTCGTGTCTTCTAGTAGAATAGAGATTAGTTAACGGTAACTAAATTATCATTCGACGTCCCTCGCGCTTGAAAAATCGCAAGCTTCAGCTGGATGAGTTTTTAACACTTGTTTAGCCTACCTATTTCTCTTCGCAAATTGAAGGCTTTTTTTCGATAGGACAAATCGTTTGTAACATTGAATTATATGGTAGTTTAAGGAGCCGGATCTTGATGATTGTAATAATAGACATGTTTTTTGAGGACGATGTTACTCTTGTTTAATGCCATTTGATACACAGGATTGAATAGACTAGACATTAAAACAAATAAATTTCTTACTTCCTTTCCCTACTTTGAACTGAGTAAATAAATTATTTATTTGACAGTAAATAACTTGCTTGTTTTGGTTTTTCTGTACTGGAATTGCTTGTATTCACGTTAGCAATATTTCAATTAATATATTGTAGAATGTTATATATTGAGATGTTCTATTTTTTCTTAAAATAGCATTAATAGAGTATAATCTAAAATAATAATTAAATAAAAGTACTCTATCAATTTTAAAATAACAATATGGAAAAAAGTCGAATTCAAAATATTGTTTGGAATATTTAACTTGTGTATAATCAAATTATAGAATTATGAAAATAATTTAAAAATCTATTATATTGATAATGAAAATAGAAAATACTTTTTGTCACCTAAATTTGTAATATGTGAGACAAAATTAATAAGTTAGAATTTTGAATAGTATTTAAATGAATTAGGTTTTTTTTTTTTGGTTTAGATATTAAACTTAGAAAACAGAATATGACTAAAAATTGTCGTTGAAAACTGGATAAGAAATCGTTATGGAAATTTAACTATCATCCAACATTATATAGAAGTATTGTCGTGATAAATTTAGGGTTTGACTAATTTTATGAAAGTGCTTCTTCAAGTTAGAAGAGTTTTTAGAGGAACTTAGTCTAATGTGACTTTCTCTAAAAGCACTTCTGGAATATGAGCTGCTTTTAAAAATTAATTTTCGAATAAAAATTAAGGTAACTTTATTCAAAAGCATTTTTATCGAAAGCAAAAGCGAAAGCCATGTCAAACCGCCCCTTGCATTTTTAATGCACCTCTTTTAGGGTTCATCTCGAGAATGAATATTTAGCTACTAAACATGAAACATCACTAGTGTAATAACATTTTATACCTATGCAATTGCATCTTCTGATAGTTCATTTGAAAATCACTTTCTCGAGAACGAATATTTCAGCAACTAAATTACAGATTCCACGCAACTTTTTTTAGGGTTCATCTTCTGTAATGTTTTTGCATGCATCAAAAAGTTTCTTTTAACAAAAGGGGCATATATCTGATCAGATTCCATCCCTGAAAAAAGTTGTGATCATTTTTTGATCGATTCAATCTGAAACATATATATCGGTGGTATCAGATTCTATCAACTGTTAGATGTACAATTTTTATCAGTTAGTTTTATGTGGTATTCATTATAATGGGATAAATAAGATGTCTATTCAACTACTCGACAAAGATAAGAATATTTTGCAAACTATAGGAATTTAATTCTAACACGAACTTTAGTGGATTGTGTTAAATCGTCATCTAAAAGTTTAAGTTATAAAAGATAGCCATTGAGAATCTTTCATCGATCTCACTAAATTTAAAGTTGGGTTTGAAATGTAGAACTTGCTTGGATTTTATTTTTTTTGGAAGGGGGTTGGTAGGGGGGGGGGGTGTTGTGGGCTATATTTATTTTCTAGAACATTTTTATGAAGTTAAAATAATCGAGCGTTTAGATAAAGTTGTTCAACATGATACAGAACAAGCAAAAGACTCATATTTAAGTTTCAGGCACCATTTATGAAATATGTCGGTGTAAATCCAGTCTACACACGATTGGTGAGTTTTAAAAACTAAATATAAATAAATTATTTAGATAGAGTGATTAAATAGTGGCAGTCATACTTGAGAATTAATTAATTTAGTTATATCTATATCTTCTCTAGAGCATGTATTATACATTAAGTATACTAATTTATAGAATATTCTTTTCATTTTATATAAATTGATGATAAATGTTTAAATTGAACATTCTTTTCGTCAGATATAAATTAATGATAAATGTTTCTTGTTGGTGGGTAATCAAAGAAACATTAAATTCTATAAAAAAAAAAAAAATTAAATCAAGCAAAAGGAATATGATGAATATACAGCCAAAAAAACAAAGAAAAAATGAATATACTCAGTGGAATACACAGAGAGAATAAGATTAATTACGTCATCATTGATAGAGCATATTTTCTTGAAGATATTAGGCAAAAAAAAAAAATCTAAAAATAAAGCATTCTGATAAAAGAAAATGGGATATTCTGTACTTTTATTTCATTATTTATTATTATTATTCCTTTTAAATCTTTATACAGTAGAATGGTCACTTTATACCTTAAAGCAATACTATTCTTCTGCTCAATGGATTCCACTCCCAATATTTATATTATTCTAAAGCATCTCTTTTATTATTCGCGAATTTTCTTAAAATGGTCTTTCATATATCGAGAGGTTATTGAAATTCGATTTTTTTCTTTCGTTATTGATAGAGATGACTACAACCTAAGCTCGACTTGATCAAATTCAAGAGGTTCAACTTGATCTCCATTCTTTAGTTGGTAAGGGTTGAATTGACATTACTTGAATAGTTGTTGATCAACTCAATCGTGATTCTTTCAACTTCATTCAGTTGAGTTGACATGTTTGGCTTTAAAAGCTAAGGTCGTGTTTGCTATGCGTTTCAGTTTTGGGTATTATTATTATTGTTTTTTCAAATTGAAGAAAACATGCTTAATTTATCATTATGAAAAATCAGAAAAGATTTTTAGAAATGATTTGATAACATTTTATTCAAGTATAATATCGATATATATATATTAAAGTTGGTGAATCTTATAATATTTTTATTCCGCTATACGAAAAATAATAAATAGATTGGGCAAAAAATAAAAATTAACAACGTGAACTGAGAATTATAAAATTGCAGCAAACTGTTCAGAAGTAAGTGGACTAAGTTTACAGGATTAAGCTGAACATTAAAACAATAAAATAAATCCACTAAATCGCTGAGTAGCCATTTGACTCGTTCCTCATTTGTGTAGCAATTTCTTATCCTATTTGAGTTGTTAGACTAAGTATTAAATTGTACGACTTCTTCAAATTCACTTGACTTCAGCACATCTTGAAATGCCATACCAACACACGTAAACGAGGGTCATTAACAAAATTAATTTGTCCAAGAAACAATATATCACACATCAAGGACGAGAAATCAAATCTTACTAGGATACAACACAAGGGAGAATCGAAGGGAGGGCCAATTTTTGGATTATTTGGGTGGATTTGATTTGTCATTGAAGTACGAATTGGATTTTATTTCCTGGGTTTTGAGTTTTTTCGTATTTTAATAGAAAACACTCAAAAACGTCATTGTGTTGAGTTTTATGTTATAAAATCTTGTTTTCAAAAATTTCAAATCAAACAAGTTTTAAGTATTTTACAAGACTAAAAACATCTTGAAAACAAAAAAATAAATACTTCTAAATTTTCGATATCTCTATATGCTGCTAAGAAATAAAAACAATTATAATAACTAAAAACATCTTGAAAAAAAAAAAAACAAATACTCCTAAATTTTCGATACCTCTATATGCTGCTAAGAAAAAAACAATTATAATGCTGGCTTTTAAGCCTGGTGAAATATCTTTTCAGTCAACGTTAATTAATAAGACCTTGTTCAATTTGACTAGGGTCGTGTTGACATAATAGAAAAACATGTTTGATTAAGTCCCTGTTCGACAATCATTTTTTTTAAACTCTTTTTTTTTATATACTTATTTTCAATCACAAATTCACAAAATAAAATAGTCTGCACATACATTCAAAATATTTTCCTACCTTTTAACGACACATTCTTCTAAAAATCACTATTTGAAACATGATTTTTCTCATTTATTGATTGTCATGTTGGTAAGTTTCTCTTTATTGTTTTCGCAACTTTTCCGCAAATTCATACTGAGTGATTGTAATCAATAATTACTTAAATGTTTCACTTGTCTCTTGCAATCTAAAATTTAAAGTTAGAAATATCAAATACTATGATACTCCTTCGTCCTATTTATATGGGTTGATTTTGTTTTTCACATAGATTAAAATTCTTTTTAATGTTATTCAAAAAGTAATTTTTGCAAAGAATTTTCCTAATTTATCCTTATTTAATTATCAATAACTAATAATAAATAATGATGATTAAATGCGTTTTGTCCATGTTTTCAAGAATATGTGGGAAATGTGTGTATGTATCTGGATAATTCCAAGTNTTTATCCTTATTTAATTATCAATAACTAATAATAAATAATGATGATTAAATGCGTTTTGTCCATGTTTTCAAGAATATGTGGGAAATGTGTGTATGTATCTGGATAATTCCAAGTAAATTAAAATCTGCACAATTTCAAGATTAAGTGTGATCATTTTATTAAAATTAGGCAAATTAAATAAGAGTATATTAATAAATGAACAAAACAAATAATTTCTCAATTAAAAAAACTATATAAATGAGACAATAAATAAATAAATAAAGGAAAGTCGGCATATAAATGAGACGAATGGAGTATAAAGTTATATTTGTTATTCTAAAAAGGAATTTGTCGTTTGTACATTCTTCCCTTCACATCGTTGTTCACGTTGCCTTTGTTTTCAGAAAATCATGGACGGAAAAATCGTTTTCTTTTTTAAATTGACGAATGACAATTTGCCATGTGACAAACTATCAAACTTGATACATAGGGATGTCAAAAAAATTCGTTCAACCCAATACTTGGTGGGCCTCACCCCAAATGAGGCGGGGATTACCCGCCTAACTGGGTAAACGAGGCGGAGACTAGACGAGAGTCATTGTCCCGAAGTAGGTACGGAAAATATAGCCCCCGTCTCGCTACCCTTCCGTTTAAACTTAATTTCAAATTTAAATATTTTATCCAACAAAACTAAAATATTTATCATCATTTTAAAGAGAATAAATAGTTCTTAATAATTTGAAAAAAAAAAGTAATAATATTTACTTACTGAAGATACAAAAAAAATTAAATTAAATAAAAAAAATAAACAGGACGATGAATGCTGTAGGGGCCTCGACCCGACCCGCCCCGACCCGTCTCGTTTTAACCAGATATGAGAACGGGACAAGATGACAAAAATATCCGACGAGACGGAGGGTGGAACAACCAACCCGTCTCATACACGCGACCGTTGCCATCCCTATTGATATACACTAATGTACACCAAGCCTGGTTGTTCAAAAAATGGGATCATATATTGATTCATATTTCGTTTTATTACAACCTCGATCCCTTTATTATTCTAGGTTTTTCTTAGTAGAGGAAATACACGGAAATGACCAGTTGACCCCGACCTAAATGGCCTTTGACTAATAAAAAAATATAAAAGTTTTATTATTAAAAATATCATCTTATATTTACCAAAAGCCATTTTTACCCTCATGTGGAAAATGAGAATTGAGAAGAAAAAAGAAAATATCACGCAATCTCTAACAGCCGGGATTCAGTCGAAGTCGCTATCCTCACAGTCCGACCACCACACAACCCAGTCATAGACGACATTATCTTCAACAAGATTAGTATTTTTGTGGATTATGAGATTGATTTTTCATTTATGATGTTGAAAAATTTGTGAATTTTGTGATGTTTATTTGTGAATCCTATGATGTTTATAATGTTTATTCTTCATTATTTGAGTAGATTATTGAGTGTAATAGCGATTTAGTGTTGAATTTGCCAAAAAATAGCTTAGTCTCGCTGAAAATAATAATGAGGAAATTACAGAAAAACAGGCATTTAATTTTTCAAATTAAAAAATCAGATCTTAAGTTTATTTAATCAAAAATCAGATATTAATTGAATTTATAATTAAAACCCTCACACCCAAACCCTTAAATCATTTTATATCTCTTCTTCCTCTACTCTACTCTACTCTCCCCTTCCCCTCTCTTCCTCTCCCGTCTCTCTCAACCTTCTCCCTCACACATGGATGATCGTCGCTATCGGAGACCACCTCCAAGCATCGTCGCAGTGCAGTGCTCTTCGTTGTGAAGCCACGTTGCTTTGCCGTTTTCCATCTCCCATCTCTCTTTTTGCCGCACGTCACATCGCCCCACTCTCTCATATCTCCCTTCACTGTGTTGTGTAGAGAAGTCATGCTAACACTAATTTAAGCATAGCACAGCGACGCTTTGAGATTGTGAGTTTCTGTTGCTCGGCCGGTGTTTTGGTTTTTGTTTCTATTTCTGTCTGTGAGTTTCAGATTGTAAGATGGTGTTAGTGGCGGTGAGGTGGTATCCGTGTTTTTATTTCTGTTTTCGTTTGTGAAGTTTCAGATTTTGAGTTTCAAATTGTAAAGCGGTGTGGTGGAAGTGGCGATGGCGGTGGCGATGATGTTGCTAGATATTTGATTGGTGTTGGTGGTGTGGTGGTTGGGGTGGAGGTGAGGGTGGAATGAAAGTGTTTATGACTATCTATTTGGCTATTTGTGACCAACTATTTGAGGTGGGGTGGGGTGTGGAGGTGGATCTGACAGTTTTGTGGCAGTGGGTGTGGCTGTGGATGTGGTGGTGGGTCTGGCGGTTGTGGTGTTTTGTGTGGTGGTGGTTTTATAGTGAAATTGATGGTTTGTTGGTGGTTGTGGTGGTGAGGAGGAGGAGGAGGAGGAGGAGGTGGTGGTGGTGGTTCTTATGCGTCGGAGTCAGTGATGCTATCGGAGGTTGCAAGTGTTGGTGGTGGTGACCAATAATTTGGTCGACTGTGACCATTAAATTGGTTAATTTGTGATCAATAAATAATGTGTAATCAATGAAAAAATAATTTGTGACCAAGAAATTAAATGTGACATAAAAAAATATTAATTTGTGATCGATAATTTAATAATTTGCGACTGACTAATAAGTTGTAACTCATAATATTTGTGATTTGTGACCTATTAATTTTTTGATTTGTGACCTATGAAATTTTAAATTTGTGACCGTAAAATAATTTATGACCTGTAAATTTTCTGATTTGTGATCGAAAAATAATCAGTGATCAATTAATCTGATAAAATGTGACCAATAAATAAGTTGTGAGTCATAAGTACGTATATGTGACCATAAATTGTATAATTTTGATTTTAGTATATGTAATTAATAAAATATATTTAATTAATTAATACTTGATTTTTGCAATTTTAAAACTCAAGGCCTGAAAATTGATTTGGTCATAGTTAAAACCTGATTCATGAATTCTTCCCAATAATAATTTCCAGCCAAAGTAGTCCGAACGATGACTGACCCGATTGTTAACAGTTAGCCTTGCGATGTCCGGCCCAACGACTGTTAACTGTCGGTCTGCTGGGCCGACGACGACTATCTGGGCAGACTGTTCGGCCCAGATATTATTATTTTTTTAAATTTATAAATTAAAAAATGTAGTTCTTGTTTAAAATTAAATAAAGAATTTTAAATTGAAAATAATCAAATTAAATATTATTTTTAACCAAATTACCAAATTCTTTTTTTTTTTACAATTTAAAATTCTTTTTAAACAAATCTTTAATTTTTTTTCAATTTTAATTAAATAATATTTATACTCTTTATTTAATTTTTATAATTTCCTTTTTTTAAATTTTTTATTATTATAATTTGTCTAGTAATAATTCCTTAATTGTTTCCTTCTTAAAAATTTATTTTTTTAAAATTAAAATACTTTATAATATTCTTGCTTT
>CAIGRP010078640.1:0-13512 GCA_903798385.1 Fraxinus cuspidata
CGATAAGTTTTATTTCTACATTTTACTGTATTGCAACTAGATTAATTTTTAACAGGTTTTGCTTTGTTAATGTGTTCCTCCATTTACAACTTATGGCACATAATTTAGTTTACGACGTGTGATTGAACGAGTTATACATGATTGTGATTAAAAACACTACCATGTATATATTTTCTGTGGACAATGTTGAGAGTTTGTTGAAATCTTGTGAGAATCCTAAGCAATATTTGAAACATAATGGACATTCGACATTATCGATGATCACTTATGGTCGGAGTTGACAGTCTTGGAGTTCTATTTACATAGAGAAACAAAAAATGCAATTGATATGTTACATTACTTGAAGAAACAAAAAGAACAATTGATATGCTTACATTGCTTACAAGATTTTGCTAACCATACCGGTTACAGTTGCATCATCACAAAGAAGTTTCTCCAAGTTGAAATTGATTAAGACTTATTTCCGATCAAAAAGACATGGTTGAACGGTTTCGACTATTCAAAATTGATTGATATTTTTGCCTCTAAAACCATAAGATGAGTTGCATTTAAGTGATTGTTTAGAGCATTTTCCTATTATTATTTGATTATAATATAAATATTACGAATGTTTCGTTTTGCCTTTTATTTTATTGTTTATTTTAAGTTAACAAATTTAGTTTCGTGAAACTCTTACAAATTAAAAATAAAATAAAAATGATTGCTTATTATAATTTAGGAGTTCAAATTTTAAAATTCACCTCAGGCCCCGCGAAATACACGTATGTCCCTGTTTTAACTCTAGCTATTATAAATGGGATGCACTGCAATTTAGGATGACGCATTAACTCATACTGCTGGTTTCTTCGTAAATATACAAGTCCATGAAGTGGTAGTTTTTTTTTTTTATAAAATGAGACGTTCTTTATTTTAAACAGTTAATTTTTGAAATTATGCTTTAATTAGATATTTTTCAAGACTCTTTATATACATTATACTCTCTATTTAGAGAGTCAATGCGTAAATAAGCTCTAAAAGACTTTATTTTAACTTTTTAAAATAGAGGAAAGCAAAAAATTATATCTATTCTTATTTCTTACTTTATAATGATTATATTCAATAAGTTGAATATTTTAATATTCTACTCTTTAAATTATTCAAATCATATTTGATCATTGACATTGAAAACATGTAAAATAAAATATGATGACAAAATAATAAATATTTATTCAAAAATATAAAATGAATAGTCAAAGTAAAGAGAATTTTTCGAGTGTATTAAACTTTACCCTCTAAATTTAAAGATAATCTTTATTATACATAAGATACTATTTACAAATGAAGAGTCTCTTGAAAATATTTTAAACTATCTATTTTAACTTTTAAAATATAGCGTGTTTAACTTTACCCTCTAAATTTAAATATGATCTTTATTATACATAAAATTCTATTTATAAATGAAGAGTCTAATAAAAACATTCTAAACTATCTGTTTTAACTTTTTAAGATAGAGTGTGTTTAACTTTTCAATTTTAAAGAGTCAAACTCACTATTTATTTGTTCTTTATAATGATTGCATCTAATAAATTGCAAATTTTTCCATGCTCTATTTTTTTGGATTTATTTAAACTGTTTTTAAATTTATTGGTCATTGACATTTAAAAGTATATATATAATCATAAAAGAGAAAAGTAATAAGTGATTCTTTTGAAAAAAAAAAAAAGAAAGTAAAAAAAAAAGGAAACTAAAGAGCTTGCTGGAATTTATAAAAAAAAATTACTCCTTAAATTTAAATATGTTTTCTATTTGACTATGATACTCTTTAAAAATAAATAATTTTTTGGAGAAGATAGTTGCGTAACAAATTTGTCAATTATCATCTTGAATATTGTCGTACCAAAATGGAAATTCAAATATTTTGAAAATTGTAAATGATCATAGATCCCTTTCTATATCGGCTATAACTCATAATAGAAACTAGCATTATAAAGTTGTTAAGAAAGAAGTCTATATGATAAATATTTAACGCATCGAATGAAAAATATTAGATTTTTTTAAAGCTATAACAAATATTTATTTAATTTGATTTTATGATTATTTAACCGTAGTTGAAGAGGAATATATCATGAAATTTATTGTGGAAAATGATGTTGACTTGCGAACATGACATGACATGACATTGGGTAGCTCCTATATTTTGTCATTGTTTGGTTTTTTTACAGATATTTAATATATATTAATAAAAGTTAATGAAAGTTATGAATCTCATGAAATGTGTAATTAAAATTAATTGTTAACTTTTATTTAATTTATTATTATTATTTTTTTTCATTAAATCAAACGATGACTTCATCTTACTTTTGGTCTTCAAGTAGTCCCCTGTTTCTACTAAATCCCAACTCCCAAATATTTCTTTTATTTTTAAATTTGCATATAGATAAATAAATAGTTTCTTGGTATATATAACATTATTAGTTGGTGAAATATTTTTGGTTAAGATAAAAACATGTAATTTCAGTAACATCATACTAATGTTCTCAATCTCACCACTACTCACTGAGTCGATCAACTCCCTGACTCAATCTAGTTTTGCAATTTTTGGTTCTTGTGCTAGATGCTGCTAGTGATTGCTGAACTTGAGAACAAGTCAAATTTACTTTTATTATTTAAAAACATATTTGTATATGATATTTTTTCACTGTAAAAAAATACTAATTACTTTGATGGTTAGGTAACTATTTTACTCATGTTAAAGTAACTTAAAAGTTAAACTTTGACCACAGAAAGTTGTTTAACAAATTAGTTTTGCTATACTTACATTCTCGTTCACATTCTAGTTTATATTCTACCATGTGACACACAATTCTATCACATTCTGGTTTATATTCTACTATGTGATGCATAATTCTATCATTGATTTGTCCTACACTTACAATAATCAATGATCTCGATCTTGACAACAATTATATAAGATGGACACAAAGAATGTACAATAAAAACATATTACTTATAAGCAAGCAAACTAGTAAGTTTTTAAAGTTGACAAAATACATAATATTTGAACCCTTTTATTTCTCTCAATCTATCAAATCTAGCATAGCAAACCGATAATGAAGTGAGTGGAACTCGCTGACTATCGGGTCAATCATGAGATCCGATTTTCTTAGCATCTTTTGTAGCAGAGCAGCAAAGCTTACAAACATTTCTAAAGCAGCAACGAAAGCAAAATCTATGACGATGTCCAGGTCGAGGTCGAGGTAGAGGTCGAGGTCGAGGTAGAGGTAGAGGTATAGGTCGACGTATAATGGGCGGGATAAAATCAGTAATCTTGCTCGTATTTGTATACGCTTTATTTTTCTCAACTGTTGCTTGAGCTGCATGAAAATGTGGACAGATACGATTTTTACAAGTGCATTAAACCCTATTTAATGTAGGAAAAATATATACTACAGAATCAGTTTCCATTAATGTACAAAATTTGAAAAAATCGAAATGAAAACTTACTCGTGTCGTTGGAGACGGTAATATTTTTTGGCAAACTCCTAGTAGCAGTCACCATGAAGGCAACATCGTATATTATGAACAAAGAAAGGAGAAGGTAGAGAATTGCCTTCTTGGGAACCATTTTGGTGTCAAAAAGAAATATATATGTTGTTTTTCTTTATTGTAGACACTGTTTAGGTAAATATGACTCGAACTTTAGGCCTCGTTTTATAGGAGAGGATGAAGGAAAAGAAATTGATGTTTCCCTCCCCACCCCACTCCACCCCAGAGAAGAAATATAACAGAATATGAAATTGAAATGCAGTGACAGTGAAGGTTGTCATGGTCTCATTGCTTGGCTTCTTCCTCAATAATTTGTCATCACAAAATTATTAATCCAATTTTATCAGAAAAGATTCCCCATGTGACTCATCCCATCATACAAAAGAATCCACTCAAAAAAGGGGGAATGCTTGTTGTACGAGGCGACTACCAAAGACTCCTCTAGTTTAATCCATAAAAAAGAAGGTAGTAACAAAAAATGTCGTGTCAACATTGAATGTTGTGTCATGGTCTCATTTCTTGGCTTCTTCCTCAATAATTTGTCATCACAAATTTATTAATCCAATTTGTCCAATTATTAGAAAATAATAATAATAATAATAATAATAATAAATTAATCGAAATTTTTCAATTGATAGTGGCGTCTTCATTGGCCATCTTCTTGCTTAGCCGCCTTGCTAGATCCTTTGGCGAGAATCCTAATACTTTATTTCAACAAGATATTCATATATTCCTTTCCATAAATGTTGACGTGGTTCAATTAGAAGGGAAATTCCCAAACCAATTAAAAAATCGAAGGAATAAGAATGATGTATGAAGATGCGCTTAAAATTTTCAGTTTGATCATTTATAATTTCACGAGCAAGTACATTGCGAAAGCATTTTTCGATTCTACACATTTTTGTTAGGTGGCCGTTATCATCGAACTTCAGGGTCAAATTCCATCATTTAGATGTCGTTTTAGCTTTTTTCTGTTATTAGTTAATTTAAAGGTATTTTCGTATTTTTACAATTTTTTTTGTTTTATTTGAATTTATCTACAGAATTAGGATCTAAATGTGATTAGTATTTGTTTTGAGCCTTTAAATACGTGTTAAGGTTGTGAAAATATTACATTCATTTTTCGATAAATAATATTTCAATTTTTTTGTTAATCGACGGATTTCAATAATTCTTTTGTCTCATTTCACTAGAGAGGACTAAATAAAATGACTTGGAAGATTGTGCCTCGTTTTATAGGAGAGGACAAAGGAAAAGAATCCCTACGTGACCCATCCCATCATAGAAAATAAACCACTCAATAAGGGGGCATGCTTGTTGTACAAGGCCTACCAGGGACCACCAGTTTAATCCATCAAGAAGAAGATAGTAACAGAGAATGTCATGTCAAGAGTGAATGTTGTGTCATGGTCTCATTTCTTGAATTCTCATGGGCTAACCTATCTTTTTCAGAACACTAGTAGTTGTCACTTGTGTTACACGAGTTTTGTATTTATTGTATTTTTATTAGCGTAAAAAATGTAGATTTTCCAAAACTTGTTGAAGATTCGAAGTGTTTGGTGAAATCTGATCGTTTGGTTCATTGCATATCGCCGATGCTATAAAGTTCGCCTTAAAACCCGTTAAAATGATTTCCTTATCAAATCTTTCACCAATGACGTTCAGTTGACTATGTCTAATCCATTTATTTCATTCCATAAGATAGTTTTGGAAATGTTTATTTTTTTATGACAACATGTTTTCTATTATTGATGAAAGTTTTTGTATCGTGAATCATCCATGATTAAATTTATGGTAGAATTACTTAAAATCCGTTTAGATATAATGGAATCTAGCATACATATCATCATTCAAGTGGTCAACAAAATAACAACAATTTCTAACTTGTACAATAATAAGCATACTAACAGGTTATGTAAAGTGGAAACGGGATAGATATACCCTAGACAGAGCAGTACTTGGTAGTTAACTATATATCAATAATAAATTTGCAGCCCAAACCACCAACACCTTCTCCATCCAAAAAAAAAAAAAAAAATGAATGAAAGAACACATTCCTTCCCTCTACCGGAGGCCATATGCATTATGTGTCTCGCTAATGCTATATCCAACAAGGTCATTGGTTCAAACCATAAAATAGAATTTAAGCGTCATCACGCGTGTCTACAACATGACAATACATGATAATAGAAATATTTGACATAAAAATTATAGCTTTACAAGAGCAAGAAATATTCTACCCATTATATAATAAAGTATGCATTGAATGAAAATAGATAGCAGTGAAGTGGCAAAAGGATAGGATATAGTATCTACAAATTAAGACGAATGAGCCAGGATGAAACTTACAATAGTATGCTAGACAAAGTGGATATTTCTTCTATTGTCATTTTTGCTTCTTCTATTGGTTATTTGTATCATCCATTAAAAAAGCTTGCTAGTGAACTGGGAGAAAACTATTAAAGATTAAATGCTCATATTTCTAGAACACTTAAAAAGGAAAATATAAGAGAGGATTCAACCTTGGGTCAATGACTAAAAATAGTCACCCAAAGAGTTAGCGCCCAAAACCTGTAAATAAATTGCTAGAACAATTCAGTTGAAGCTGCAATAAGGAATATACAGAAAATAAATGCAAATGTTAAAGTGCACTTCATATCCTTTACATGTATCTTTGTAAGAGTTTTTACACCGAAAAAGTTTCGAGCTGCAGGCGAAAAGACCTTCTTCAAGCCAGATCAAGCATTGAGAATATACATATGGTCGAGTGCTTGTCAAATATTTGGCAAAAAGATTACTTGTGGCGTCCAAAAGGTTGTTCATGATTTGAAAAGAGAAAATTTGACCTTTGTAACCTAATTATACCTCAGAATAGTAATTATTATCTGTTTTCACTGTAGCCGACAATAGAGTTGCAATAAAAAATTATAAAACTTCTTAAGAAGAGCAACACAAATTTCTAGATCATGTAGCACTCAACCAACAAAATGACGTTCTTCTAACAACTTCTAATAATATGTGGATGCTTAATAAAGTGGTGCACTAAGTAAGTGGGAAGTCAAATATGAAAAAGTTGAGAGATTAGAATACTACCCACATAAAGCTGGCAAGAAACTATTGGAAGACCAATTATGTATAAACAAAAAGAATTCAATTTGGGAAATCAGAAAATAATAAAATTTTACCGGTATTTGGACATCCAAGATTGTGGTTGTTGAACATATATGTATTTTTACAGCAATGGAACGAGCCAAGAACTTCATTTGAAGAGTTCTTTCAAACTCCTTTGAGTGTCATTCTATTGTGGTGTGTGAATTAGCTTACTGGGGTGAGCTTTCCCAAGCCTATCAATAAATTATTCATTTAGAGTCAATAATAGTTACCATTAAATATCATCAAGGATAATTATGCTCAGTGGTGACTTATAAGCATCCTCAAATACCTATCACAAAACGTATCAAATGACAGATGAAACCTATTCATACAGCATAAAATTTACATTTACATTTACTTTAATTTGACCAAAATATATCTATCAAGTTAAAAGATTATAGAGAACATTAAGAAGATGTACATCAAAAATAGANTAGCTCATTCTCTCTATAGATATTTGTATAAATTTTTTGAGATTAAAACAAGGAAGACATTCTTTCGAAATTGGAGGAAAATTATGTATATTACTCATCTAATTGAAATTCTACTAAACATAGTTGAGCACTTGAGAGTTAGGATAAAACACAGAACCTTGATACTCTATTTATTCAGAAGGTTAGGGCTTTAGGTAGTTATCAACATATGTGGTGCAAATGGGTACTAATCGTATTTACCATATTAACAGATTATTTGCAGTTCTATTCAATACTTTTAGGAAATACTGTAATTTAATGCCTTTATCCCATGTGTTATTTGATTTTCTCTAAGATATTTCTATATTTAAATGTCATACACTGTTGAAAAATCAAGTTCTTTGATTTTTCAATCCCTGGAATAGGTAAGCAGAGACATCCGACATATTGTATATGCAGTGATTAGTTTTTAACATGGACCCAAAATTGATTGTATGTTAAAGCAAGTAATGAAAATGAATGTCCACACAATGAAAAGAAAAGCATAAGAACGAAAATTATTTTACCTAAATAAAACCTAAAGAAAAATTCATAAGCCTCTAAAAAAATCGAGATTAGAATCATTGTTTTAAAACCATGTCTAAGACAAATGCCTTGAGATCACATTAATCTTTAAACATGATTTTTACGCCTTCGACATTATTTGTGAAGACTTATCCTTCAATTTATAGAAGCTTAAACGAGCCTCTTGCAACACTTTCCCAAATGCACAATTTAAACATTGATCAATCAATAATAATTTACTATCTTATATGGCTTATTTCCATTATTCAAAACTTGAACAAATATATAAGACAGATACATCTCATGGTGGTTGTGAAAGTAAAAAAAATAACGATATATTTAATCCACTTTTAAGCACCAAGGTAATGTTTAAGCCTGGTAAATCAAGACACAACATTTTAAGCCTTTAAGCAAACAATATTTGAAACTTTAGATAATAACTTCTGAAATCTTTGCACTAGATTATAATGGTGCCCAAATCTGTAAAAGTGAAAATGACTTGATCATTGCAACAATTTCCATATTTAGTGATTGAAATTTCCAAAGTGAATCAACAACTATATTGTCACTCCCAATAGAAACAAAATAACTTCATTTAAGACACTGGATATTCAGAATGTTCTTCATAACATAAATAAATGAGCTTTGCAATCAAGAAATAATGTATAATTTAAAATGTAGTAGCAAGCTTAGATTTCTTTACCTTAACTCCGATCCACTAGTCAACCGGCCAAATGAGCTGGAGCCACAATAACACCTTAAATGTGTAAATACCTTTATATATTTTGAAAAGTTCTTTCTCATACTTTACGCCAAATGAAGTAAAAGTAAAATGGTTATTATAACTCCTTGAGATTTTCTTAAATTCTGTACAACTAAGTTACGTAGAAGTGAATAAATCATACAATTCAGTTGGCGAATCAGGCATAAAAAGCTAAACTTTTCCACCAGAGCAACAAAATCCTAAAATTTTCGTGCATTACAATGTGTACAATAAATACATGCCGGTAATATGTATGCACTAGATGGTACGTAGAATATGTTATTATTTTGTTGGAGGTGAAATCCAGGAAGTTTATCTCTCTTTCTCTAAAGTACAAAAATCAGATTGTTGATGAATCATTGGCTGATCAAGTGTAGGAATAACATATTGATTATTTTCGGACAACATAGGTTTATTTATCCTTTTATGATGATCAATACAAGAAGTTCGAAGTTACCTCACCTATTTCTTTTTCTTTGTTTATCTAGTTGACGTATAGAATCATTACACAAGTTCTTTTGACTTTCAGAAATTGTTTTAAGATGAATGAAAGGAGTTTCACCTCAGCAACCACTTCTGGAATTTCCCTTGGAGTAGAAGGAAAAGTAGATAGTTATTTGTACTCCAAGCTAATCCAAATGAAATTTTAAAATAGAAAAATGTATTAGGGAATCTATTATCTATATTGTACATACATGAGAAAGAAAATATAAGGCATGGAAAAGTAGATTCAATGAGATATTGACTGAAATAAGAATGTTGACAATACAAGAGAAATTAGCCGTTCCACACCAACTTTTAAAACTAAAAAATTTCATATTTACCAATGAAGTTACAGTTTTCCAAGCTAGCCTGAAAGCAGTTCATCAACAGCTCACCGTTTATAGAATTTAGGCCGATATCCTGAGAATAAAGGAAAATGTGAGAAAATTGTAAACAAAATTTAATAAAATTTTAAAATGTGAAAAAAATATAGATTTATACATTTAGTTAACAGATAAAAAAAATGTAGATAAAAAAATAAATCTGCAAATTGAAATAGTTGTTGCACAAAAAAAAGATATGATAATTGCTCGATTAAAAAGCAATAGAGTCATTAACTATAATTACTTAAGAATAATGCTCCGTTAATGATTATTTTATTTTCTGGAATACAAGTGAATATTGATATAACAAGAACGGGTGACCTAACAATTTTCTTCTGAAAAATATCATAACACAATTATATTGTAATGGAAGTATGCATCATATTCTAATTTTTTGCATTCATTACCTCAAGTATAATTAAATTTGATTTGATACTCTTGAATCAATTGTCCAGTAATTGAAGAAAGAGAAGAAAATAACAATAAATGTGACAATAATTAAGATCAAATAACATAGTGTTTACAACAATTGATGATGGAAGCAACTATTATGTTGCAGTAAACATGTTTAAGATTTGATCTTTGGTTGGAAAAATTTTTTGTAATACAATAAAGAAAATATAAAATTAAAAATGGAAACTATGTGAGAAAATGCCATTAAGGAATTAAAAAAAGCTTATCGTATACACAATTAGTGATAAATCTTTTTCGACATATCTCACAATTTAAAAAAGGTTTCAACAGTTTCAATACCATTTTTAAAAAGTATATTGCAAACAAATAATTAGTACTTCTAACTTAAAATTCTTATGATGTGAATTATATTATGCCTAACTATACTGAAATATTACTTTCCTTAAAAATTAGCGAACACAGAATCTGTAATGGTAAAATAAATAACTTCTTTGTAAGAAATCAATTGAAATAACGAAGGAAGTTATTGCATAGTTGGCAAATAAACATTTGTGCAATTTCCTAATAAATTTATGAGTCAAAGTTGTTACGGCATAATTTCCATTTCACCATATATTCAATGCTAGAGATTTTCTAGTGATCTATGATTTCTTTTTTAATAATAATCTGTAAAATTCACTGATGTTAAAAGAAGGTTCGTAATAAGAAAAGCTACCACAAGTTTATATGTAAACTATTTTTGTTATCCTGTGGTACAATTTTTTATTGCGATCTCCTCATTCAACTTCACTTCAATAAAGGAGTGCCAAAACAGAGAACAATGAAAGCAGAAAAACAAGGATGATATTAGTAAAGTGCAAAAAACTGAACTAACAAAATGCCATCAATACTTAGGTTTAATTTCATAACAATACAAATTTTATTTTGGCATGTCAATAAACAATATTTCGCTAATGTAAAACTAAAACAAGATGAAAAACCAAACAATTACGTTTGAGAGAGCTAGTGAAGCAATAATATGGGCAATAGTAAAAATTCTTTATACATATACTCTTAAATATATAAAATTTAATGTTAAAAACAGCTTGAGCTAACAGACGAACAAAAATACCTGTTAGCAATACAGAACACATTAAAAAAAATCCCAATAGCAAATATTGTTTACACCTTATAAAATATAATAGAACAATGGCGAGACGAAAATAACAAAACTAACTTACATAAATATGAAATAGAAAATATAGATCATACATTCAAAAGTCTTAAATTTGAAATAAGATAGAAATAAAAAATTAAACTAAAAGTAAAACTCTCAAGCAAAAAAACATATTGAAAATACGTAGTTCAATCCTAACAATATCTAAGGGGGAGGTGAATAGGTGATTATGCGAAATTAGAATTACTTAACAATTAAATAGTAACAGTTAATCATGCAATTTATATTTTCCTATGTTGAATTACCGTAATTATGAAAGCAACAAATAATACAGAATTGATCACGGAGATACCCAACTGGATAAAATTTTTGGACACTTTGCCAATCAACAGTCCACTATAAACGATTTATAACTTACAGTCTACCAGACTAGACGACGACTGGTCCTACTGATCTCCTGACTGTAATTCCAAAAACTCTCCTGGATTCTATCCTACTGAACCATTCCCAGCTGTATTTTTCAAAACTCTCCTGGATTGCGCTCTCCTACAGTAACTCCTAATTTTGTGAAATCATCTATCTCTTGTAGATGCACGAAGAACACCACGTTCTTCAATGACTGGAACTCCAATCACCTTCTCTTAATCCTCAAAACTCTGACAGATATGGATAAAGCAGCAGTTTGGTATTTGGATTGTAAAATTGATGTTTTCCTCACCGCCAAGAATCAATTGAAGAATGAATGTTGAAATCTAGTTTGTGAAGAGGATGTGAAGACTGTATGAATTCTCAATGTTCAACCTTAAAAAAATCGATCTGTGGCGTTTACTATTTATATGTTATGTTAAGTAATGAATGAGTCAGACAAAAAACTTTTAAAAAAACGAATTAAAAAAATTCATGGATAGCACTGTCGCTCGAGCGAGGGCTGAGCGATAGTACTTGTCGCTCAAGCGAAGTCAAGGCGACATGCTAGCGACAGTGTTATTGTTTTTGGCGCTCGAGCCAAGTCTTGATGACAGTCTAGCAAAATTGCGATGCCGTTTTTTTTTTCATTCGCGAAACCTTAGATCTAATATAATATAACTTTCTACTATTTGCACATTACTCCTTCAATTTTACAACATATCAATTTTAGTCATTTTTGTTCACAAACTTGTCAATTACATTAAATACCTAACATATATAACCTAAACAAATTTCATAATCAAACTTTTTAGAGAACACAATACAGCATTACGATTTCCGGGGCAAGAAAATTGGAAAAAACTACAAAAACTTTACAACATAAGCAAAAAAATAACTTTCATAGAATATTTAACTAAAAATTATAAAAGAATTTAAGATTTCTAGACTTTGTGGCAAAAAAAGTAATAATAAAGCTTACCTTTGATTGACAACCAACCTTTTAACAGCAATTGCACACAGTACAAACAAAACCTGAAGAAAATAAAAAAAAACCGATGAGAGACAATCTAAGGAACACAAAAAAGGGAAAAATTGAAAAAGGGGTTCCAAAAACATAAACAAAACAACAATTTCCATAGAAAATCTAAGTAACAATCATAAAAGAAATTCGGATTTCTAGGTTTTGTAGCAAAAAAAATGTAAAACTTACATTTTAACAATACCTGTGGACAATACAAAACAAAACCCGAAAAAAATCAAGGAAAACTAACGGAAGACAGAGAAAGAGAGGAGCACAAAAAGATGATTTTGTAGGGTTTCTTTTCTGTTTTAGAATGGAGATAATTGTTCGAGGATGGAGATAAATGAAAATGACTAAAATATATGTATATATACAGTGAAAGTAGAAAGAAAATAATTGGGCATCGTGCAATCCACATGTCATTAATGAACAGTAAAATTTCACAATTATAGACAACATTCATTAATGCGGGCCCACATTTGTAAAAAATTGAAAGCAAATATCGGATATACAACTAACATACCGTATATGCAACTTACCGAATATGCAGTTTACCGTATATGGAAAATACCGGATATGCAACTAACATACCGTGCCGAATATGCAACTTACCGGATATGAAACTAACATATCGGATATACAATTTACTATTACATCTATAGTAACTACAAAGTGCCTTTTTTATATAGTGCGGAAACAAGATTTTGGTGTTGAAAATATGTTGTACCTTATGTCTTGTATAGTTCTATGCTATTGTCATCATTCTTATGTAGTTAATATGTTATAAAATTATATTAAAATACACAGACATATATACTATATGATTAAATGAGGTCCGTGTTGGTTTCGCGAAGTCTAGTGTATTACACATTTTTCTCCTCGTTCACGGTATGGTTGATGTACGAATGGAAAAATTCTTCATCTTCAAACCCATTGTGAATTATTTTATTTTTATGTTTTTTATTTAAATTATATTTAAAAATAAATAATGATAAAATGAATTTATTAATTAGAAGGGTGACAAATTGGGATTTTTAATCTCCTCATCGTCCCCTCACCACTTCCCGATGGTAATGGATGATCGAACCTCACATTCCATTTAGCCATGGCAAAAAAGTTCGTCGGCTCGGGCGGCTCGGACTTTGCTCGGAAAAAGCCCGAGTCGGGCCCGGCTCGGGCTCGGTGGGGCCGAGCCTAGGCCCGAGCCGAGCCCCAATTTGGGCAAAGGC
>CAIGRP010078641.1:0-16898 GCA_903798385.1 Fraxinus cuspidata
CACCCCTTAAACCTTTTTCAAAATTATAACAATAATACTCTGAATTGTGATTACTTGGTCTGTGAATTGCATTGGTAAATATATATATATATGTATTTATATACCTACTATTATCTTGTTGTCTCTGCTGTTCACCTATCATGTTCAATTATCTGTAAACTATGTGAATCACTATACTCTGTGTGCTGTATACTTGGAATTGTGAATATTATCTATCATCATCTCTACTACACATAAGTTTGAACTTGAGACATGGAATGGTACTGGAGATTTCAGTCTCTGGCGCCAAAAAGTGAGGGCCCTTTTACGTCAACAGAGGTGTTCTGCAGCCCTTGATGGTCAATGGGCTGCTGAGACTAGTGCCTATAGGAGGCAGGAATTAGACAACACTGCATGGAGTCCAATCTTCCTGCATTTGTCTGATAATGTGATTAGGAAAGTAGGTGAAACCACCTCTGCTCATGCCTTATGGATTAAACTAGAATCACTCTATCTAACTAAAACTATGCTTAATAAATGTTATCTACTCAGGCTATTCTACAACTTTAGATTTGATCCCTCTTCTGATTTGGATGGTAACCTTGATAGATTCACAAAACTGATTCAGGATTTAGAAAATTGTGATGAAACTCTCTCTGATGATCAACAAGTTGTTGGTCTTATGAACTCACTTAGTGATAAATACAAAGACATCAAAATTGCTTTAGAGTATGGGGGTAGGATCTCACTGTTGATATAATAACTTTAGCCCTAAGAAATAAAGAACTTGAGCTGAAAGCTGAATCTAAAAATTTCAAATATGGGGAAAGGTTGCACATAAAGGAGAAATGGAATCCTAATAAAAAGCAACTTACATACACGTTCAATCCTCATAAGAAAGCTAAATCTTAGAACTTCAGATTTAAAGAAAAGAATAAAAATCATATGAAATCCAAGAATCGGATGAGAAAATGTTACTACTGCGGAAAATCAGGTCATTTAATCAAAGACTGTTTTAAGAAAATGTCTGATATGTAAGAAAAGAACAACTCAGAAGGCTCTGCAGCTTTGGTTTGCAAGAATGAACCTAACATTCAAGGAATAGTCCTCATGAATACCACTAAAAGAGATCCAAAAGAATGGGTTCTTGATTCTGGCTATACTTTCCATATGTGTCCTAACAAGTAATGCTTCTCTGAATTTTTTGAACTTAGTAAAGGACAAATTCAAATGGAAAATGACATGAGTTGTCAAATAAAGGGTATAACATATTATTAATGAATAATTACATCCTTGAACTTGAAAACTGCAGATATGTTCCTGAACTTAAAAGAAATCTAATTCTTTAGGTCAATTAGATGACAAATATAATATCATGATTCATAAAGGTCTTCTAAGATTCAAACAAGGAAGTAAAACTGTTATATCATCTCTGAAATTAAATGGGATCTTCACTTTCTCTGTTGATCCTGTTATTCATCATTGTTCTGCAGCCTTAAACCTTGACTCCAATAAGACTTTGATTTGGCACAAAAGACTTGGTCATATTTCTGAAAAGGGACTTGACATTTTGAATAATCTTGGTTGTTTTGGTAAAGATAAAATTAAAAGGTTAGATTTTTGTGAAAATTGTATCTTTGGAAAACAGAAAAGATTGCCTTTCAAAAATGGAACACATAAATCCACTTCTATCTTAAACTACTTACATGCTGACCTTTGGGGTCCAGCATCTGTAAATACCCTAAGTGGATTTAAGTTTTACTTACTTATATTTGATAATTTTTCAAGGAAGATGTAGACTTTTCTGTTAAAACAAAAATCAAACACCTTTAAACAGTGGAAACTGTTGATTGAAAACCAAACCAACAAGAAAATCAAAGCACTAAGGACTGATAATGGTCTTGAGCTTTGTAACTCCGAATTTGATTCATTTTGTAAAGAATCTGGAATTCTAAGACACAAAACTGTAACATACACACCTCAACAAAATGGAGTTGTTGAGAGAATGAATAGATATCTTTTAGAAAAAATAAGATGTATGCTTTACAGTTCTGGTCTTCCTAAATTCTTTTGGGAAGAAGCCCTAAAAATAGCTACCTATCTTATAAATAGGAGTCCTTCAAGTGCCATTGATTTTCAAGTTCCTGAAAAATTATGGTCTGGAACTATACCTGATTATAGTAGGCTTAAAGTGTTTGGCTGCACTGCTTATTTACATCAAAGTGAAGGTAAGCTTGAGCCAAGATCCCTAAAATGTGTTTTTCTGGGATATAAAGAGGATGTCAAAGGTTATAGACTATGGGTCAAGTGTCAGAATGGTTATAAAGTAATTGTTAGTAGAAATGTCATTTTTAATGAAGATGACATGCCTTATAAAAACAGCAACCTATCTTATAAATAGGAGTCCTGCAAGTGCCATTGATTTTCAAGTTCCTGAAAAATTATGGTCTGGAACTATACCTGATTATAGTAGGTTTAAAGTGTTTGGTTGCACTGCTTATTCACATCAAGGTGAAGGTAAGCTTGAACCAAGATTCCTAAAATGTGTTTTTCTGGGATATGGGGAGGATGTCAAAGGTTATAGACTGTGGGTCAAGTGCCAAAATGGTTATAAAGTAATTGTTAGTAGAAATGTCATATTTAATGAAGATGACATGCCATGTATTGAATCATCTAATCCTAAAGGTTCTAGCCAATCACAAAACACGTTTATGAAAAGATAAAAACAGCAACCTATCTTATAAATAGGAGTCCTGCAAGTGCCATTGATTTTCAAGTTCCTGAAAAATTATGGTCTGGAACTATACCTGATTATAGTAGGTTTAAAGTGTTTGGTTGCACTGCTTATTCACATCAAAGTGAAGGTAAACTTGAACCAAGATTCCTAAAATGTGTTTTTCTGGGATATGGGAAGGATGTCAAAGGTTATAGACTGTGGGTCAAGTGCTAAAATGGTTATAAAGTAATTGTTAGTAGAAATGTCATCTTTAATGAAGATGACATGCCATGTATTGAATCATCTAATCCTAAAGGTTCTAGCAAATCACAAAACACGTTTATGAAAAGAAGTTCTAAACATTAGAATTGTTTAAAATGAAAATCTAAATCTATGAATCAAATAATGTTGAAATCACCGAATCCAATTGAATTCCTTCCTATCTTCCCCAAGATGTTTAGTTCTCCATGGAACGGTTGGTCATCTCCTTTTGCTTTTCCTCCTTGATTATTCAAAAGGCCCCCATTAGGGTTGTCTTTCTCATGCCTTTAAAGTCCCCAAAAGAATTGAATTTGAATGGGCCCGAAAAGAGTCCAAAAAGCTAAAAATTCCTCTGCTCTGTGATCAGCTCATTTTTTTCTTCTTCATTTGGATAAAAACTTGAAATAAAACACATGAATCAGCTTAGAAATTATTTTAGAGTAAATAGTACAACACTTCAAGACCATGAATTAATTCCTATGATTTCTATTCACTTTTTGGCATTTTAGTATAGTAATTCGGTGTTTAAAGTACACTTTCGTGCACTTATCACACCCCTCAACTTGCTTATTGCTAGTCCCTAGCAATTCTATGCAAACATTTGTTACACCCCTCAACTTGCTTATTTCTAGTCCCTAGCAATTCTATGCAAAACAAGACAATCAATGAATGGTCCACGATACAATTTAAATAGTCAAGTTCCAATTCAATCACAACTCAAGCCTTTTTAACTCAACACTACAAGAAGTTAACAGCGTCATCGATATTAGGATATCAAAAGCACTTACAGAATTTTCGAGTGTATGTCAAGCCATAGCCATCTTACCACCAACCCTTACACATGTAACATTAAGTGTGTCCAAAGCTAAATGTTCAACTCCATAACTCACGGGTATTAAATTGTTTAGCGCAAGGGTTCCCTCTATGGAGCTGACAAAAGATGTACGCTCAAAAACTTGGAGGTTTAAACACTTATGAACAAGCAACAAGCAAACATTGATCTTATGATGGGATCAAAACAGTCAACACAAAAGGTTGTAATGAGGCTTAGGTTGGTCTACATGAAAAGAAGGGCATAAGAATTCAAAGACTTCCAAGTACATAGCTAGAGATCTCATCAAGCATTACAATAGACCACGTCATTTAATCAATGCATTCTTCAACATTTCAATCCCCAAAATCAATCCATTTTTTTCTCTTCTACTTTTCTTTTTTTCTTTTCCTTTTTTTATATTTTTTTCTCTACCTTTTAGGCCACTTCACTTGAACACTTACCAGCTCTTATCATTTTCATTGTTTCTATTCTTCACAAATAAACATCCAATACCTAATACACACTTGGAAGTAAAAAGGTGAAAAAATACGTGTATAGGCTATACTCCAATATGGAAAGGAATGAATAACATAGGTGCGTGAAGAAAAAGGTTGTATACGTGTATTGGTTCAAAATGGCTACTAGAGGTTGTAATCATTAAAAAAGGTTGGCTTGAAAGACTTAAATGTCAATTATAAATTAACTTTCATCATTTCCCAAGTACAATCCACCATCTTACCACAAAACGTTTAGTGTTATACTCAAAAGAAGTTTCCAATTCAAGAAATCAATGAACGCTTATTACCAATTTTTAGTATGTGATAGCTCTCAATCCTCATCAATTCTCTCACATAAAAACTTAATCAAGAGACTCCTTTAACTACATGTGTCAAACTACCATCTTACCACAAAGCTTGTGTGAATGAAAAGAATTTAGTAAGTGTTTTGACATCTAGATACTAATTAACAAAATTAACTTCAAGTGGCATATCTTGCCATTCAAGAACATATACATGCAGCAAATCAGAGACTTAAACAACAACAGGAAAGCAAAATCAAAGCCAAAATTTCGTGATGACTATACAATTCATAATAAAATCCAAATTAACTTCCCCTCCTCCCTCCCCCCCAACCAAATTGACATTGTAGTCAATGTCTAAATATGTCTACCAAAGGGAAAAATAAGGGTATCACTTGCACACTTAGGTGAATCAACATAGAGTATGAAAGATGGTTAACCTAGGAAGTGTTCAATTGAAAAATAAAGCAAGAAATGAAAATAAACCTAAAAAAAATAATATATGGAAATAAAAGTGAAAGATGTACATGAGTGATGTCAATGATGGTAAACAAGGTCTGCAAGATGAATGTCTTCCACTGCAGGCACTTGTTGCCCATAAACTATCTTGAGACACTGTTCATTCACTTTAAATACTCTATCATATTTAGGATCTTAAATTTCAATTGCCCCATTTTCAAAAACTTGTTTCACCACAAAGGGGTCAGTCCACCTAGATCGAAGTTTTCATGGGTGCTCGTGAAGTCTAGAATCATACAAGTATACTTTCTGATTTGTTTCAAATGTTTTCCTAAGAACGTTTTTATCATGAAATGCTTTCATTTTTGACTCGTAGATATTAGAATTCTCATATGCATCATTTCTCAACCCTTCCAACTCAGTCAATTGAAATTTTCTAAGCTTACCTCCCTCTTCTAGATCAAAGTTAAGCTCTACAGGTAAATGGAAAGGCTTTGCAAAAATAAGTCTATAAGGTGACATGCCTAAGGGGTGGTCTTAAAAGATATACGATAAGCCTAAAGTGCATCATTTAGTCTTAAAGACCAATCTTTACAATCGGGGTTCACCGTTTTTTCCAAAATTTGTTTAATTTCCCTATTAGCCAATTCTACTTGTCTACTAGTTTGGGGGTGATAAGCAGTATAAATTTTATGAACAGCCACATACTTTTTCATTAGTGCCTCAAATGAACGACTGCAGAAGTGCATTCCTTTGTCGCTAATAATAGCTCGTGGTATACCAAACCTAGACAAGATATTTTATTTAAGAAATTTAATAACTATATTATTATCATTGGCCTTACAAGCTACTGCCTCTACCCATTTAGACACATAGTCTACTTCTATAATGTATATAAGTAACCAAAAGAAGGTGGAAAGGGTCTCATAAATTTGATTCTCCAATAATCAAATACCCAACAATCAAATATTTCTATCACTAAAATGGGGTTCAAAGACATTATATATGTCGGGACAAAGCACCAAGATTTTGGCACCTCTCACAAGATCTACAATAGGCATTATTATCTTTAAACAAAGTGAACTGATAAAAACCTCATTGCTGAATTTCTGCAGCAGTCTTTTTCATGGAAAAATGGTCTCCACATGCTTAGGCATGACAAAAATTGAGTACGCTAGGTATCTCCTCATTAGAGACACAGCGTCTCAACATCTGATAAAGGAAATATTTAAATAGACATGGGTCATCCCTATAAAATTTACGTACCTCAACTATGAACTTTCTCTTATCTTGTGCACTCCACTCTCCTAGAATATCACCTGCAGCCAAGTAATTTACAAAGTAAGCAAACCACGATAGAGAGGAAATAGAAAATAAATTCCTATATGGAAAGTCATCTCTAGTTGGCAAGGGATTTTTGTTGTCCTTAAATGTTAGCCTTGACAAGCCACTACCACATTCTCCACTCCTTATGTATCTTTGATAGTGATATCAAATTCCTGCAAAAGTAAAATTCACCATATTAAACATTCATTAGCATCCTTCTTTGTGAGAACGTACTTAAGGCTGAATGATCTATGAAATTGTAATAAGAGAACCAATCAAATAAGAGTGAACTTATCTAGAGCAAAAAATATAGCTAGTAATTCTTTCTCAGTAGTGGAGTTATTCATTTGAGAACTGTTTAGAGTCCTACTAACGTAATGAATGACAAAAGGCTTACATTTCCTTCATTGTCCAAGGACAGCACCTACCGTATAATCACTTGTATTACATATAATCTCAAAGGGTAATGTCCAAATAGGTGGCTGCATTATCAGTGTTGAAGTTAGCTTTCCAATTAGTGTTTCAAATGTCTCTGTCGAGCTGGGGTCCATTCAAAAGTGATATCTTTGGTTAAGAGGTTACATAATGGTCTAGATATAGATGAACAATTTTGCATGAACCTCATATAGAAGCTCGCATGGCCGAGAAAGGATCTAATATCTTTTACAGTCTTAGGTTTTGTCAATTCAGAGATTATTTCAATCTTAGGTTTATCAACCTCTATCCCTTTAGAAAAAATTACATGTTCTAAGACAATGTCTAAAGGTACCATGAAATAACACTTCTCCTATTTCAAAATTAACCCCCTTTCCTCACATGGGTCAAAACTCTCTCCAAATTCAGCAAGCATGCATCAAAAGAAGTCTAAAAAATAGTCAAGTCATCAATGAAAACGTAAATGCAATTTTCTACCAACGTTACATAGTCCAAATGGCATCCTGTGAAATGCATAAGTACTAGAAGGACAAGTGAATGTTGTCTTTTCCTGGTCTTTTGAGTCTATTTTAATTTGATAATAACCAGAATAGCCATTCAAGAAACAGTAAAAGGGATAGCCTGCTACACGCTCTAAAATTTGGTCCAAAAAGGGAAGAGAATAAGGGTCCTTGTGAGTCGCAACATTTAACTTCCTATAATCAATACACATGCGCCATCCAGTCACTATTTTTGTGAGAACCAATTCACTTATTTAATTTTTTTACCATTGTAACACTTGACTTTTTAGGGATTACTTTTGGAGGACTAACATATTTACTATCTTCAATTGGGTAAATGATACCCACTCTAACCATTTTAATACCTCATTTTTCACCATTTCTTTCTTTGTGGGGTTTAACCTACGTTGTGGGTCTCTTTTAAGGCTTGTTCCCTCATCTAAATGAATCCTATGTGAACGAATTAAAGGACTAATACCCTTAATGTCAGCTATGGTCCAACCTAATGCAGATTTATGCTCATTCATAATATTTAAAAGCAGCTCACCTTGTAACGCATTCAATTTTGAAAATATAATTACAGGAAAAGTAACACCTGATCCAAGAAACACATGTTTCAGTCTTAGAGGCAACAATTTCAACTCTTGTTTGGGATTCCCAATGTTTGATGGTTGTTGTCCTCCACTCCTTTCTAGCAATTTTTCAAACTTGGGCTGCCATAGTGATGTCCCTTAATCCTTAAATTTTGCAAAAAGGGCACAAATGTTAGCATATTCCTCATTATCACAACTTAGTGTAATTTTAGAATTTAAGAGAAAAGAGTTCAAGGGGTTAAAATCAACAGTTGTAAGTGCAGCCTCCTGAGTGAGTGCATCAATCATGTATGTATGATAGCACTCATTATCCTCCTTAGACTGCTTAGTGATGTGAGAAATGTTGACTCCTAAATTCATGTTCTGAAAAGATAAATTCATTAGACAATTCTTACAATTTATAAGAGCATTAGTTGTGGCAAGAAAGGGTCCACCAAGAATGATAGGAATTTTAGAATCAACATTCACATCAACCTTTAAGTCTAGAACTAAGAAATCAACAAGATAGTAAAATTTATCAATTTGTACCAAAACATCCTCAACTATTTCTCTTGGTCTTATGTAGCCCCTAAATCAAGAAAGGCTTATGTAAACTCATGGCTCCTAATGATGCAAGAAATGGTAGGACAACCAGGGTCCTTATAATTTGGTGGGATCATTTGCTCAATCACAGCAATCACTTGCTCAACCAAGAAAGTAGTTTTCTTGACATAGTGTTTCCTCTTCACAGTACACAAGTCTTTGAGGACTTTAGCATATGTAAGAACCGAGCAATCACATGCAAGAGAAGTGGATTAATTTTTACTTGCTTGAGGTGTTCTAGGATCTCATTATGTTGATCAGCAGCTTTCAAGGTAGACTTGAGAGCTTGAGGAAAGGGCGCTCTTGCTAGATTTTCACTCTCTTTTCACTAGGACTGCTCTCTTCAGAATTACTAGAGTCATTTTCATTTTCTCTAAACTTGGGGATTGGTTCTATAACCTTCCCAGTTCGAGTGGTGATGGCATTCACTTCTTTAAGGTTATCTTATTATGAATCTGAGGTTTCTGCCATGTGTTGTCCTTTAGGATTTGGTTGAGCCTGAGCTGGGAATTTTCCACGTTCCACTACAGCTAAGGCAACAACTTGAGTAATCATAGTCTCAAACGTCGTATTGGTTTTACCGTATGCCTTTATAAATGCATGTAAAGTGTCATCTAAAGAGTTACTAGAAGATGTGGGCTAATATGAAGGTGTAGTATAAGCTCTAGATGGCTGGTCAGGTTGCTGGTTTTTGAATTTCCAACTGAAATTTGGGTAATTCCGCCACCCCTGATTGTAGGTATTAGAAAAAGGAGCATATGGTTTTTTTTACATACCTAAAGCATTACAGTGTTCCTCATAATCCTCCCTCGTCTGAGCTAGAGTGGTACACTCTTGCGCTGGATGATCAATTCCACCACACACAAAACAAGGTCCAAGGGACTCAACACGAGCAATAGTATGTGTAAGCTTTGAGTCCTTAGCACGTAGGGTTTCAAGTTCTCTAGTAAGAGCTTCTACCTTGGCTCTAAGGTTATCCTTATCCCTAAGATGATAAATACCTCTGCTAGAAGAGTTTCCTACGAGTCGTGACCTGTTAGTGTTATCAGAAGCGCTAGGACTAGTCCAAGTGTGAGCTTTTTTAGCTAGCTCATCTAGGTACTCTATGGCCTTATCTGGGTCTGTTTGGAAAAACTCACCATTACATATCATCTCAACTAATTGACGCTCCCTAGATGTCGGTCCTTCATTAGAAAGCTGACAATATGCCAACCATCTTGACACGCAAATGAAGAAATTTACGTCTTCAGGGCACTAGCCTTATGATCGACAAAGTATTTGCTGAAAAAGGCTTGAGTCATTTCACCCCATGTTCCAATGAATACATCCAACTTTTTGCTCTGTTTAAATGAAACTGGAAAAAATTTAAGCCAGATTGCATCGATTGTACCATATTGACTCTGGCAGGTTGCAATCACTTCCTCAAACTCTCTAATATGCACATATATATAAGTTTTATTATGAATTTTTACGTAAAAAAAAATTGACGTCATACCACATATAAAAAATTTTAATAAAATGATGTAAATTATATTGAGAAATTTGTCGTCTAAAAATAATAAATATTAATGAAATAATTGAATTATATATTTTTTTTAAAAAAAGACAAGTTATACACTTCTTTTTAACACATAAGTTTGACGTACGTTTAATTATATTCGATGTTCATTTAAATCATTCGATATGTCTATGATGTAATTTTTAAAATGAGTTTCGAGAGAATATTGAAGATTTATGGATTCGACAAGCGCAAAATCGTCAAAAAAATTTTAAAGTGAGCTTGTTATAGAAATTTTTGAAATATTAGTTTGGAACGGCATATTTTGATGGATCGTAACATTTGCTATAATTGACAGTATCGCGACGTGATATTAAAAACCCCAGAAATTTAGACAAAAACATAAGCAATTTAATGAATCTATTAATATTTTTCTTCAAGAGAACAGTTCTTTCCTTTTTCTTTTATCGACACGTCACCTTTTGAATTTCTGTAAACTATACGTGAAGCATGTTCTGTGTGTGTAGCTTAACTGAAAAAGTTTTGGGGACTCAAATGGTACAAAGTAATAAATATAGTAATGATATGAGCTGTACCGCATGTTAAATCAATCTCTCTCTCCGTTTACTTTTCTGGTTTTTGATTTGATTTCCAGAGCTACAACCTCCATTTCCGCTTTCGTTATCTATCCCTATGTCATCCGACAAAGATGAACCGTGTACACGTTCGTTACCTATCGATGTACAGCTCAGTGGACTCATCGGTATTGTGGTCGAGTATATATCAAGATTGTCACCCCAACATGAAAAATTTGTATTTGATATTTCACACAGTCTTGAAGAATATATTATAAGAGACTTCGTGGATATTGATAAGTTCAGAGGCCTTTACCAAAAAGTAGAGCTTTGTGGGCAAGAGCTTAAGGTTTTCTTCAATGTCCCAAACCAGCAAATCCTGTCGAGTATTACTCCTACTCACAATACTAATGAAGATGTTGCAGTCCTAATCAACTTTTTCCTCCTAATGGTGGAAGCCATCCTACGTTTTGAGGAAGATTTAATTGTTTGAGTAAAGGGTTCAATCGAAATTCTCCGGACAGAGCTTGAATTTCTTATTACTTTTCTTGGTGATAAAGCAATGCATTTGCAGCCCACCAAGAATGTAGTGATTGATATCGAAGCTGTGGCCAATGAGGTAGGAAATTTCTTTTATTCCTTATTTTTCACGATTATGGTATTCATTGCAAAGAGAAGAGTGAAACCTACCAATAATACAATAAATGATATCGAAGCTGTGGTCAAAGAGGTAAAACGTTACTTGCGTTTCCCGAATCACTTACTTGTACATCCTATGAGGTTTCTTAATTGGCTAGTTGAAAATTGCCCCCCCTGGAGTATGGAACGAAGGATTACCCCTCGCTATGACCCTTTCGAGGGTGAAGAGCAGTGGATAGGAAGGAATATACCATTGCAAAACACAGAAGATATCAAATCTCTGTTACGAAGTTTCTTAGATTTCTTCGTTTACACGGAGACTAGAACATTGAATCTCGCACTTTCATATTTGTTAAGGAAGTTTGATCTCTTGAAAACAAAGATCAAGAAGCACTGCATCACAGTCTCAAAGATGCCGAGTGATATGGCTCCAAAGACTTCTGTGGTTTCACTCTTCATTGTAGATTCCGTTCTTGATGATCTCAGGGACCTAATAAATAACAAGTCAGGCAGGATTGTTGGTGTGAACGATCAGATTGTAATGCTTTATGAGGAGCTAAAGTTATTGGGATCTTCTGTCAAGGACATAGCGGTGCAGCAGGAAGCAAAATATGAAGAACTTGTGATTCGAGTTGGAGACACCGCATACGAAGTTGAATATGTTATGAACTCATTTCCTCATGTTTGGTATCTCGCCCTCCGGCTTCCTCAACTCATTGAAAAGATTCAGCTTTTTAAGATGGCTATCAAAGAAATGAAGAATAATGTTGGTGTAGCTGGAATACCAGAAGTTGCAAACTATCCAGATGAACAAGTAGAATCGCAATCGAAAAAATCTCATGTTTTTGAAGACACTATTGTGGGGTTTAAGAAAGTGGCAACTGAAATCGCAGAACAACTTGTTAGAGGAAAAAACCACCTGCAAATTATTTCCATCTTTGGGATGCCTGGACTTGGTAAGACAACTTTAGCAAAAAAATAGTACAGCGATCCCTCTGTTGTCTATCATTTTTACAAGCGTTCCTGGTGTGTTGTGTCCCAAACATATAATAAGAAAAATGTGTTGATTGAACTTTTGAGCTCAATGAGTAACAGTAAGAGAGAAAAAGTTCTGAACACAGAGGAAGAAAGTTTGGCCGAAAATCTTTACAAAAAATTAAAAGGTAGGCGATACCTTATTGTGATAGATGATATATGGGACATCAACGTGTGGAATGATTTGAAAAGGTATTTTCCAGATGATGGAATTGGAAGCAGAATCTTATTCACTACTCGAAATAAAGAAGTTGGTTTGAAAGCTTCACCTCTTAGTGTCATAAATGCACTTCCTTTTCTGTCAGAAGTTGAATGTTGGAAATTACTACAATGGAAAGTGTTCCAAGATAAAAATTGTCCTCAAGAATTGATACCCATTGGGAAGCAAATTGCAACAAATTGTAACGGCCTACCACTGACGGTGGTCGTGATAGCTGGAGTTCTTGCAAATATGGAGAAGAAAGAACACTTGTGGCAAAAAGTTGCAAGAGAATTTAGTTCGTATATATCCAAAAACCCATACAACTGCATCCAGATATTGGAACTTAGCTTTCAGCATTTACCAATGCATTTGAAACCATGTTTTCTTTACTTTGGAGCATTCGAGGAAGACAAGGAAATCTCGGTACGAAAGTTGATATCGTTATGGGTTGCTGAAGGATATATAAGGAAGGAAGAGCAAAATTGCTTAGAGGATGTTGCACTAAAATATCTTATGGAACTAATTGATAGGAGCTTGGTACTTGTTGTTAAACAAAGATTTGATGGAGGAGTAAAAACGTGTAAGATTCATGATCTATTGCATGAAATGTGTTTGAGAATAGTGGAAGAAAAAAAATATTTGAAGATGGTCAAATTGTAAGTTCACTATTTCTCTTCTTTTCCTTTCCTTCTCCTTCATTTTATTAAAAAAAAAAATTTTTTTTTGTTTGCCAACTAATAATGGTGATTATATCTGATTATCGTACCAATGGTGTGATTATGTTGTTAACAGGAATAATGATGATATACGGTTCTTTAGTCAAGTATTGATGTGTCAGCAACACCATTGTCTGAGTATTGACTACAAGTCATTTCCATATCGCTCACCAGATTTTGACCTGCTTGAACTCGCTCCACGTGTTTTTTGGTTGCCTAAATTAATCTCACGCAGCTTCAAAGATCTTAGGTTCTTGGAGTTCTTGGATTTTGTCACAGGCTCGGAACGTCATGTCCCATTAGGAATTGAACATCTGCCACCAATGGATAGCTTTCACAAACTAGAATTTCTTGTTTTGGAGAATACACATCGAGTGGAAATACCTGAGATCCTTCTTAAGATGGTGAGCTTGAGACACATGCATTTCAGTGGCGGTGCATACTTCAATGCCTCTTGCCGTCAGCAAGCAACTGAGGATGAAAGCTTCCTAAGAAATAGTAACCTACAAAGTATTTCTATACTTTTAATTTCCGATGAAACAGACGAGAAAATTTTGAGATGTTTACCCTATCTTCGCAGACTGAAAGCAAGGGTTAGATATTCACTCAATCATTCTTTCGACTTCCTTAATCGTCTCGAATCATTGAAGTTATTACCTGGTCAGCATGACGTACGAGATTCATGCTCCACTTTGATGAGTCTACCCTTAAATCTCAAACAATTGACTCTAGTTGATGTACACATGTCTCCAGAACAAATGGAGATAATTGGGAAATTGCAGTGCCTTGAGGTTCTCAAATTAGTACAGGTTTCCTTTGAGGGAAAACAATGGGACACGAGTGAAGTTGAATTCCTACAACTTAAATTCTTGAAACTATGTTGGGTACAAATATCAGAATGGAAAACCTCAAGTGATAATTTTCCAAGACTTCAACAACTAGTTTTGCGAAATTGCTACAATTTGAAGATGATCCCTCCCAGTTTAGGTGATATTCCAACGTTACAGAAGATTGAGGTACATTGGTGCGCGAAAGCTATCGGAGAATCTGCGAAGCAAATTCAGGAAGAACAAGAAGAAAATGGAATTGAAGAGCTTAAAGTTATAATCACTGAATGGTAAACATAGCATCTGCTGGTATACTATGATTCTCTAAGAACTCCCTTTTCGTTTATTTAATTTGATTTTAAAACATTTTCTTATTTCTTTCAGGAGACATTAACTTTTGCGGCCTTATGAGATATTTCAGTGGTAATAAGAGAGATCTCGTCTTTTACTCTTTCCCATTCTCATCTAGATCCAGGTATTGCGTGTAATACTAAAATGAAAATATAAAAGAACTTCTATTGTATTTCTCCTTGTTTTGAAATTAAGGTTGGCTCTATTTATGAGCCTGTCGATGCTATTCTACAAATTACTATCCCATAAGGTGCCTTCTTTGGGTATTGTTTTTGTACTATTTGAGCTTTTTAGAGTACTTGTCTATTTTGAAACGCGTAGGACTAATACCAACAACCTTAAAAGAGACTCAAGAATTTAGCAAGTTGAGGAATAAATTTGCTTTTATGGCCTTAAATTAACTTATATGTGCATGAGTTGCATGTTGATCATAGTTCATTCATCAATCAATTTGTAAAGTATATGAATTTTGCACAAACACTACTGCTTGGCAGAATTAAAATTGTGATGAAAATCTAATTTCATCTGTAAAATTAAGTTCAAAGATGATTTACAAATTCATTTTGAAATGATTATAATCTATTCGAGTGATGTTTTCTTTACTTATTTACTTGAAAGGGGTGGATTTTATTTCGTCTACAAATTCATCACATCATATGAAGGCATATATAAACAAAATCTTAAGGATTTTTTCTTTTGTCATATTCAGATTTCGTAACTAACAAATTTCAACCATGACAAGAAAAAAAAAGGCGATTATTGAATAGAGTATAAAATTTTCTTGTTGCTAATTCTCTGGAGTAAATTGTCTCTGATGAGAACAGAGCACACACGCCCTCATTCTATGTTAAAGACTCATTTTTACCTTGCAGTTTTATCTTAGTAAAGGCTCACCCTTTTGTATCTTTGTACTTGTCCGAATCTGTTTGGGCCCTTGTGTTCGAGAGGTCATTCGAGTAAAGTTTTGCACCTCTTTACATTGTACTGTGATCTTATAAAGAAAATTGTCTTGAGTAGATAAGAAGCTGGAGTTTCAATATTCATTCTGTTAAATCTGGCATTTTGAGTAGGAAGTTTGAATATTCATTGTTTCTTTAATTTGATGCAGAACATTTTCATATGCTGCTGCTTGCTTCATTCTTACGTTTTGGTGTACAAACGAGTAGTTTTTCTGTTCAGAATTTTTAGGACGAAAGATTACTGCTTTTTGTTGTTTCAGTACTGTTTATGAAGTGGCTGTTCAATTGATTTACGTCTCGATCCTCTTACTACTTTTTCTGCTCTTTTTTGTTAATTTGGGAGTTCTTATTCCATTTCCTTCCACTTTAGTTTTTCCTTGGAACATTATAGGCACAAAACTAATAGTAGTTTATACAAACGTGTATGTTGGCTTTCCCTTTGATCGTATTGGCCACAAGAAAACTTCAATCAAGTAAAGATACTAAAGTAAATTATATATCCCGCGCTAGATAAGTTGATCCTCTGTTCAGACGACGTACTAGAAGTTACTATAGAAATAAAGCTGCAAAAGCGTGAATATAGTCTAATATTATATTGTTTTGTAACATTTCAATTTTCAGCAGTGAAAACAATACGAGCATTATATAGATGAAATCAAGTTCTTCCAAGTAGCAACGGATATGTAACAATGACAACCTTTAGCACTTATGAGTCCCAACACTCGACTTTCAACTTGGAACGAAATATAAAGAAAAATCAATGTTTTAAAAATTAGATCGGGCCGGTCGGTTCATCCGGAAAAATCGTGGCCAAACTCGGTCCGGTTGGCTTAGAAAACCTCTAGTTGAAAACCCTCCCAAAAATCCTTTGGAGTAGCCGGAATTTAGAAAAGCCGTGACCCTCTCCCGATTTAGTTGGGTTACACTAAATAAAGCCTTTGAAATTGAAACCTTTCTTTACACCACAATCGTTTCTTCTCTTTTGAGTTCTCTGTGCCATATCAAAATTCAAAACACAAATTATTTCTTCCAATTTCTCTACTTGATTCCACATTATAATTCTTGGGCTGATCGTGTTCTTCATGTATTGGTTTACAAAAGTGTTTTTTTTTTTTTTGTTTAATACCTTGATTTTTTCATTTTGTTCCATTTTTTCAGAAAATTTGATCTTTTCCTCCAAGATTTCGATTTCTCTTTTTTATTATTATTATTATTATTTTTTCATATTTTGTAAGTTTCGAATAATCCATTTTCGTAACATTGCAAACTGAAAAAATTCGAACACAATTCGTGTGGTTCCATAAGGTTGATTTTCTCATAGTACAATTCATCCCTGTTCTGATCTGGAGGAAGGTTATGTTGGGTCTCAACATCATAAGGGGCGACAACATATACAACCTTTTCTTTGCCATCCTCGTATCATTTACATAATAATTCTTTTGCTATGTTTTACCAGTAAATATAGTTTTGTTGGTTAACCCTGGCAAACTCTCGATGCTTGTAGCTGCGGCATCGTGAATTTGAGGGGAGATGTTAAGAAATATTATTATTTTATTTTATTGTTTATTAAGGGTAGAATAGTCTTTTCAACTTCTTTTATTTAGCCTATATATAATCTCTTTGTATTTAGGT
>CAIGRP010078647.1:0-15146 GCA_903798385.1 Fraxinus cuspidata
ATACTAGTAGTTTAGAATGTGAGTGAAAAAAAAACATTGTTATTGGTAGTAATGTAAAAAAAAAATAGACTTAAAAAAATCATTGTTGATTGCCTTAAGAAACATTGTTATTGGTAAAAAAAATAATAATAAAAATAAAAATTCGTGCTTCCGTGTGCGCACGCAGGGCCACACGGAAGAGATCCCCTCCGTGTGGGCGCGGAGGCACGGAGATGATTTTTTTTTCTTTTTCGTGCGCACACTCAGGTTTGTCCTTGCGCGCACAAAACCTCTGTGATCGCCAGAGGTTTTTTTTTTTCCTTCATTTTCGTGCGCGCACTCAGGTTTTTCCGTGCGTGCTGAAGGTTTTTTTTTTCAGTGCTACAAATACTATTTTTTTCGATTAGAAATACACATTTGATTAAATGAGTCAATGAAATCTTCATAATCCATATAAAAAAATGAATTAATTTATGAAAATTTATCCAACAAAATCATCCAATCCCTATACTCAAGTTTCTAATATTTATGAAAATTCACCCAACAAAATCATTCAATCCCCATACTCACGCATCTAATTTAAAGCATCGATCTCAATTCCAAGACTTAACCCACGCAGTCAATCATAAATTTCATTATATATATATCCACATCTCATAAAATCCATTAAATTACAACCCCCAAATCAAGAAAATTCTCTCGCCCAATTGAAAAGTTTTGTGAAATCAGAAAAGTAAAGTGAAGAACTCTTACAAGATCTCCCATTCAGAAAAAACCGGCAAATTCAGTTGAAAAGAAAATCCAGAAGAATAAACCAGTTACACGATTCGAATAAGAATTAATATAAATGATGTGACATAAAAAAGGGGGGAAATATAATCCAAACCTGAGGTTGCGTGGGAAAATGGAGGAGAAGTGGGTGGTTGCGGAATATAATGGAGAAGATGACGGTGTGAAAAATTTTGACGAATTTCAGGGAATTAAAAAAAAAGAATTTTTTACGATTATTGAAAATGGCGACACATGTCCTCCTTTACTTTGGCTCTTTGAATATGTAGTGATGTAAATTGAGCATTCTTATTTGAACAAGAAATTAAGCATTTTTAGTTGACCACGTACGACAATCGAATATATACTCAACTTTAAAGGCTACGAGCACTAACACTTTGTTTGGTAACATGGTAAAATAACTATAACCAGCTTTATTACACTCCTATTTGGTTTGGATAAAAATCAAATTTTTAGTAAATTTTTATAAAAGTTAATAAAATATAGTGAAAAAATTGATCAAAATTGTGAATTCATGAAATGAGTGATTAAAAATAGTTTTAAGAAATGAGTGTCAAACAAGAACTACGAGACTCTAATGTTATTGCTTCACATGTGTCTCTTTTTGGATGTCGATTGGGAAAATCCACGCATTGTATTACACCTTGGGCCAAGGTTGACATATGTTGATGTCGATTACGATTGCGAAACTGTGCTGACCACCCTAGCCCGAGTCAATTCCAGGTTTTGTCCAAGTACAACCCACCAGGGACAGAGCCTTTTACCATAGGTGTTAGTGACGCCTCAATTTATCTGTTGGACGCTATCACCTAAATCTAGGGATGACAAAAAAGCTCGTCGGCTCGGGTTTCTCGGGCTCGGCTCCAAAAAAGCTCGGGCTCGGTTCCACTGAGCCGAGGCTCGGGCCGAGCCCCATTTTTGAGCGTCTGCTCTAGCCGGGCCGACTTGGGCTCGTCACCGGCCCGTGACTAAATAATATATATAAAAAAAAAAAATTATGTTTAAATGTATTTTTTTATATATTAATACTTAGTTATTATTTATAACACGTATAAATTGCATAAATTTTAAATACATTATAAAAAATTATAGATTTATAACGAATTTTAAAAAAAAAATACGAGCCAACTCGGCTCGGGCCCGACTCGGCCCTCTAACGCTCGAGCTGAAAGCTCGGATCTGTTTTGCTCGAGACGAGCCAGAGCTTTGAGTTTCGGCTCGTGGCTCGGCTTGTTGACACGGCTACCTAAATCATCAATGATTTTGATAGTAATGAATAGTATTAATCTTTAGCTAATTATAAAATTTGAACCTCCATTAACCCGATCAGGCTCATTTCTTTCCCTCAAGATCACAACACATTGAGAAGTTATGAGGCAACAAAGAAAATGCTACAGTTTCATCGTTTTTCTATTGAAATCCAAGCCTCATTTACCAAATATATAAATAGTCAATATTCATTTTTAATCGCACATTTTAATGGATCCACAAATACTAATTATTTATAAGTTTAGTCATTTTAAAATTATTTCCAACGGATGATTAAATTTTTATAATTTGAAGTAGGTGGAACAGTGTCAAAGTGGCATCTCATGATAATACTTGGAATATGCCACTCCGGAAGCCAAACTACTTTTGAATTTGATTAATTAACATACAAATATGGTTAAATAAATAATTAATTAATTAATTAATCAAACATGGTCAATATAGCCAACAAATATTCTAATATGCAAAGCATGCTATTTTAGATTTTTTTTAAAATATTCTTACATTTATTAATTTAGTATTAGGAAGGTCCCGCGACTAGGTTCCGCCGTTTATCATCAAAATCAAAATATACGAAATTAAATAATTCAATTTATAATAGTTTGTTTGGCAGACTTTTGCTATTACTTCTATTTCTCGTATAATAGCCTTGGAAAAAAGAATATTAGGTCAGCTTCTTCTGCAAACTCTTATAGTCAAATAAACATTGTAAAAAATTATCTGAATAGTTAAAAATTAATTTTCTTAATTTCAAGAGTAACTTTTAACTTTTAAAAAATCGTGTCATATGGACCCTAACTAAAGTCGGTAAAATTCGACTTTGAGAGTTAAGTTTGAAGAGTTGAGTTTGAGTACAATCAAAGTAATTAATTCAACACCTACTAGTAATTGGCTTAAACCAAACACGTGATAGAGCCCACTGGCTGCTTTTGAAATGGGCAAATTGAATGCAACATTTACTTCTTGTCGTGGTAGGTGGTAGGGTTGTATATCTTGTGGAAATCCAACAACTTTTTAGTCTTGAAGTCATGTTTGATTTGGATAAAACTTAATATTTTTTAAGTAGATTTCGATTAAAAAAAAAGGAAGAAGATGAAATGCATGGTTCAAAAGTTGATAAAATTGTATGTTCCATGAAATATATTGAAAATGAGTTAGAAAAAAAATGAATTTTAATAAACGTGGGCCGAAAAGGGGCTAAATCTTGATCGAGTTTTAGATATTCCCCTACTATTTAACTGAGAAAAAAAAAAAAAAGAGACCATGTTTAAAATAAAAGACATATTGACGTCACTCTAAAAAGAATCCTGCGGTTCTAGGACCGTATTTGAAGAAAGATTAACAAAGTCAAACCATTTAATATTGTGTTCCTAGTGGTTGAAATTGATTGAAGAGAGTCGAGCAAAATAGAAACGCAAGTTCTAAATCAAGAAACTTGATAAGTAATTAAATATCAAGAGCTTGTTTGATTTTCATTATTTTCAAAATGCATTTTTCCTCAACTTCTTTTCAATCATACATTTTTCAATAAAATAATATTATACATAAATCCAAAAATTTTCCTTACTTTTTAACAACACATTCTCTATTAATCTATTGTTCCAAAATACATTTTTACAATAAAATGGGCTCAAACAAGTTCCAATTCTAAATCTTGCGATTATAATAATATTGTGTTCCTAGTGGTCGAAATTGATTGAAGAGAGTCGAGCAAAATAGAAACGCAAGTTCTAAATCAAGAAACTTGATAAGTAATTAAATATCAAGAGCTTGTTTGATTTTCATTATTTTAAAAATATATTTTTCTCTCACTTCTTTTCAATCATACATTTTTCAGTAAAATAATATTACACATAAATCCAAAAATTTTCCTTACTTTCTAACAACATATTCTCTATTAATCTACTGTTCCAAAATACATTTTTACAATAAAATGGGCTCAAGCAAGTTCCAATTCTAAATCTTGCGATTATAATAATATTGTGTTCCTAGTGGTTGAAATTGATTAAAGAGAGTCGAGCAAAATGGAAACGCAAGTTCTAAATCAAGAAACTTGATAAGTAATTAAATGTCAAGAGCTTGTTTGATTTTCATTATTTATAAAATATATTTTTCTCTCACTTCTTTTCAATCATACATTTTTCAATAAAATAATATTACACATAAATCCAAAAATTTTCCTTACTTTCTAACAACACATTCTCTATTAATCTACTGTTCTAAAATACATTTTTACAATAAAATGGGCTCAAACAAGTTCCAATTCTAAATCTTGCGATTATAATCTTTGTCGATGTAGATGGTATTTAACTAACTCTGACTCTAACGATTCTTCATCATATTCTATTAAATATATACGTCAAGATAAATATTTTAGTGACGTAACAAAATTCAAAACGTACTATGCCTCTACTTAATTTATTTATTACTAAAATTACTAACTTTAGGAATTAGCAATTTCTTATAAATAGATTTAAGTTTGACTCGCAAAAGGTAAATAGCTAATTGTTGAATCAGTGGAAAAAATATTAAATAGAATAAAAAATTTGAAGGCGAGCCAATCACTTTTTAATGTAAAATAAAAATAAAAATCGACTTTGGGTTGAATCATCTGATAATTGAAACAAAACTTCCAGGTAAAATGGTCATTTTAATTGAATTTTGACTTTTAACGGTCAGACTAGTGATTTTCGTCATATAAGGATCCATGCCTTATACGATTGAAATATTTGGGATTCAGGGTGCCAGAAGCCAAAGGTTGAGGATCCATATTCACAACCTTCAAAAGATTGGGACCCTAGGTGTAATTTAACCCTTCTTTTTTCTTTTTCTTTTTCCCTTTTAGTTTATTTGTTCTAAATCGAAGTAAGTGTAAAATTGTCATTTTATTCAAAGTCGACCTTTTAAAGGTCAAACTGACTGTTCCCGTCACAAAATGATCTGGAATGCAGAGGTTTGTAAGGCTTGGAACCCTTGGTGCTAGAAATCAAAAGTACGAGATTCAATTGTCTCAACCTTCTAAGGTTCAGGATTCCAAGTACAATTTTCCCTCAAAGATTCTTCTATGCAATCTAATAATCACTTTTTATACTATTTAATATCGATTGTGTTTGTGACAACACTCATGATGTAAATTTATCATCTCAATTAAATAAAAAATTTATAACTCATTTAGAGCTTGTTTGATACGCATTATTTACGAAGAGTGCATGTTAGAATTGTAGATTGATAAAGAATGTATGGTTAAGAAATAAGGAAAAATTTTGAATTTACATGTATGTGTGATTGAAAAAAAAAGGGAAATGAATTTTGAAAATAATGTGTATCAAACAACAATCATGTTTTGTGTACAGAGAACCCCCACAAATAATTCACACACAGAGGAATTAGTAATTTTTTAAACTTTTTTATTGAAGTGAGTCCCACACTTCACGTGAGAGGGTGTAGGGAAACCGCACATTTGGCTTAAGGGCTTAATTGAGTATGATGTGATGCCAACGGTGTTCAACACCAATAACAAAGATGACACAAAATTAAGTTTTGTTATATGTACATTAAATTTGACATTGTTATGAAGTGATAACTTTTTATACATCGATTTTAACAATAACTTAAAACAGTTTATGGGACAGATTTTAACACATTTTGAAATGTCAAACATAATATCACAAAGAGTATACAAGTAGTTTAATTCCACAAAATTACATTTGGAGACAACTATATTTATTAAATAGTATATTTTGCACGTAAATTTATTTATTTATTTTTTTTTTTGAACTACATATTTCTCTTAAAAATACTATTCAAAATATCTTTTTTTCCGAAATAATGGACACGAAGCAGTGTTTAGGAACCAAACCAAACAAAACCAAACCTCTGTGATTTCGGTTCTGCCACCCTCCTACTTCTCCAATAGTATGAACTAACCTCGTCTCTTTTTCTCTCTCTTCTTTATTCAAAATTTATCAAAATTATACTTTTTTCCAACAAACCACGTTACTGCGTCTGGATTTCCACTATCGAGTTCTGAAGGAGAAACAAATATCTCTCCGTGTAATATAATCTTGAATAGAAGAAGTAAACCTCTCATCAATAACCTTCTCTCTCCATAAACTAAGTTGCAGATTCGATATACACACGGCCGATCGGCTCTTTTAAAAGTTGTCAACAACTGGTTTTATCTGTCCTTTTGGCGTAACCAAGGCTTCAATTTTTTCTCAATTTCCCCGTCTAACTATTAAGAACATATACGTACAATAATATATATATAAACCTGTCAACTTTTTCTGGGTCAAACCTCTTCTTGATTTTCGCTCAGATTTCAAAATTCCAATTTTTATACTATGATCTCCTCTCTCAAACAGTCAACTTTAGCACTCAGCGGTCCAGATTTTCACCGGTCAAGATCTCCGGTGCCGGCACAGACCCGCCACTTGCCGTTTCTTCCACAGGTCAATACTCGCCGGAACTTCATTGTTTCTCTCTCTAAACCCCTCCACATCGTTTCACCAGAAGCTTTCTCCACTTCTTTAAAGAAATCTTTAAAACATGAAAAGGAGCAATCTTTGATCACGTGTAAAGCGTACGAAGCCGACAAATCGGAGCCGATCAGCGATTCGCCGGGGGCGAAATCAGAGGCGGCGAGGAGAGTGAAGATCGGGATTTATTTTGCCACGTGGTGGGCTTTGAATGTGATCTTTAATATATATAACAAGAAAGTGTTGAATGCTTTTCCATTTCCATGGTTGACTTCAACGCTTTCACTGGCTGCTGGATCATTGATCATGCTCATTTCTTGGGCTCTGAGGATCGCTGAAACCCCAAAAACTGATATTGATTTTTGGAAGACCCTTTTTCCTGTAAGCATATTTAGGGTTTTACAAGATCTGGGTTTTACTTCTTGTGCAGTTCTACTGTCATTTTTTTCCTTCTCTGATCTATGTGTTTCTGTTATGGGTTTTTTGACATAGGTAATTCGTGTTTGTACAATTATTTTTCTGGGTTTTTGATCTTCTAGACACAGGCTCGATCGTATAATTGCCAAAATTTTAGTTTCTGTTTCTCAGCTAATATGGAGGCCAAATACCTTCTTCTTTTTCATATTTTCCTTTGTACTTAAGTTGAACTTCTGGACATGAATTGACAGTATAATGGACTGAATTTTAGTTTTTGTTTCTAGGTTAATAGTGTGGAGTCCACTTTACCAATTATTTCAGGATTTGAACTTTTAGATAGTCCAATGCTCAGAAAAAAATGTTTCTTTTTCTGTGTTAATATTGATATTGTCAAGACCACAATACCAATTATTTTTCAGGATTTTTGAACTTCTGGATGGGAATACCACAGTACATGAACTAATTTTTTTTTTCCTTAACAATGTTTAAGTCATCACTAATTATTTTTCATGATTTTGGAACTTTTGGTCCTGTTCTGTAATCCGTACAACTGACAAATTCATAATATTGTCGAGTCTCCCTTACCAATTATTTTTTCAGGGTTTTTGAACTTCTGGACACGGACTAGACAGCAAAAGGGACGAAATGCTTAGTTTCCTTTTCTTCATTGACACCCTTCAGTCTACGCCACAGAACATGCCATCTGTGTTTCTTTGTGATCCAAACATGTTTTTTCTTGTATGTATTCTATAAAAAGATTGAAGAATTGATTAATGTTGATGTTGGGTTGGCATGTTTAGGTTGCTGTTGCACATACAATTGGTCATGTTGCAGCTACTGTGAGTATGTCAAAGGTGGCTGTATCATTTACACACATTATCAAGAGCGGTGAGCCTGCTTTCAGCGTTTTGGTGTCGAGATTTCTCTTGGGAGAGACATTTCCAACATCCGTTTACTTGTCGCTCGTTCCAATCATTGGTGGTTGTGGTCTCGCGGCCCTCACCGAGCTCAACTTCAACATGACTGGTAATTCGTTGATTCATTTTTGTGAGTTAATTGAGCTTTGTTTGATTAATATTGTCCTCTTTTACTCAATTTGCTATAGAATGGGGTATTGACATATCTTATTCAATCATAGAACTAACTTGATTGGAACATGCTTGGATAAGCTCTTTAAACATACTCTTCTAGAAGATAAGTTAAAGTATACATAGAAAGTAAGTTTTGTTAGTAAAAGGTAACTTTGAACTTTTAATCACAACCCCCAACATTCTTAGTTTTCCTTGTTATATACTGGTGAGACCTTAGTGGGAGCATGAAACTTGTCTTCTTTATTTCTTTTATCGTGAATTCTTCATGGAGTCGCATGAATTTGTTTATGTAAGCAACTTGGGTTGGCATTTTCCTGTATTTTCGAAAATTGAATAAAGTTGTAGGATGCGTTGAATGGAAATTACAAGTATTCATGTTCTTGTCTGATGCATATGTATATGGTTGTTGGCTGTTCACATCAGGTTTTATGGGGGCCATGATATCAAATTTGGCGTTTGTTTTTCGGAACATATTTTCCAAGAAGGGCATGAAGGGCAAGTCTGTTAGTGGAATGAACTACTATGCCTGCTTATCTATGCTCTCTCTCTTGATTCTCACTCCATTTGCAATTGCTGTCGAAGGACCCCAAATGTGGGCTCTTGGATTTAAAGAATCACTATCTCAAATCGGACCCCAGATTGTTTGGTAATCACATGATAACACCTAATTTCTTTTGTTTTGTTTGGAATATTGCATGTATGATGTGGTGAAGATATTTGATGGACGTAAATACGAAATCCATGTACCACTAATTCTCTAGATATCTAATCGTTGTATCTTATAAATTAGGTCTTCTAAGAGGTAAATAATTTTGTATTTTTGTGTAAATTTTGTGGATGAATAATCTTGCCATATAAGTATATAATTCTAGAAAACCAACTTAGCCCCAATTTGGTTTAGCTAAAAATCACGTTTTTAGTTTATTTTGATAAAAAATGATAATGTGTGGTTGAAAAGTTGATAAAAAATTGTGGGTCCTTGTGGTTAAAAATGAGTTTTAGAAATGGGATGGCGAACGGGAAATTAGTCCTTGAATAGAATCCTTCGTTATATGATTTGTTGATCCAAATCAACTCATTTGAGTAGTTTTTGATGTTCTTGAGGTTTACTCTTCATGTCAAATTTTGGGTAACATAGTACTAAATTTTGTTTCTTTCGCCTTTTTGTCAAGATTCGGAGGTTTGTTTCTATTGATGTTTATGTTGTTGAATTTTCTAAATAATAGGTGGATTGCGGCCCAGAGCGTTTTCTACCACCTATACAATCAGGTGTCATACATGTCACTCGATGAGATTTCTCCCTTGACATTTAGCATTGGAAACACAATGAAACGTATTTCTGTCATTGTCTCGTCTATCATCATTTTCCATACACCCGTACAACCCATCAACGCTCTTGGAGCTGCCATTGCAATTCTCGGAACTTTCTTGTATTCACAGGTAATTTGTTAACTTTTCCTCATTTAACTTTTTTCTCAACACCTTGGCTGGAAACTGCTTATTTCTATGCATAGAAAGTTATTAAGGGCTTGTTTGGCAGGGCTATACTTTTGTTTCTCTTGTAGTGGAAGAGCTTCATGAGGAATCTAAATTAGACCAGTTCTCTAAAAGCTTTTCTAGTCAGACACGCCCAAAGAATTATTCAAACGCGTCCAAAAACAGATTCTTCACCTCAGAAGCAGCTTCTGGTTTTTCAAAAGTCCAAAACGGGCTCTAAATTTTAACACACCACTATTTTGTTGACATTGCTTGATTTCTTACTAACATAACGAACTTCGTCAAAAAGCCATGTTTCCATATGCATGTTAAACAGAAAATGAAGTTCTCATATTTGTCGATTATCTCATGCTTTTCTAGAGTTTTGATAATATAGCGAATTGCACATCAACGTGTTTATTCTCTTATTTTCTCGTATTTGACAGGCAAAGCAGTAAGGAACTGGAATTAGGAATTCGGTTTGGTTGAGTTGCATGAACTGGACAGAAGTAGCTGTCAAGATTCTTGCTGCTTGAAGATTGATAAAGTTTGTACTAAGTGGAGCATCGGCTTTACTTGTAGATACCAATAATGAGTTATAAAATCTTGGATCTTATATGGATTAATTTAAGGTGGTTTTTTGTGTTTTGTACTGTACTCCGAAGTTGAGGAAGGAACTGAGAATTGTACCAATAAATAATGGCCAGACTAGTTTATCGTTGCTTTCATATGAAAATTTCCTCGTATGACCATATTATCAGATTATGACACAAACAAAATTGTCCTTCAAAAACTTCCAAGGAGATTTATTCTTGAAAAACAAAAATCACATCGACTTCATTCACACAACAAAAGGATCTTCTCGATCCCCCGAATTTCCTTAAAGGTTCACATGCACACTTTCAAGTAAACACAATCAAAGCTTTAACAGTTTAATGGCTGTTTGAACATCCTTATCTCCTCTTCCACTACAGTTGAGTACAACTTTAGTTCCATCTGCAAGTGTTGGGCACAACTTCTCTAGATATGCCAGTGCATGAGATGTCTCAAGTGCAGGGATGATGCCCTCGAGCCTAGATAATCTCGTAAAAGCTGGCATTACACAGGCAAAGAAACACATTTAGCGTATGTTCTTGAAAAGGCTGGATATTATCAGGGACAAAATTTAAGATCTTTTTTTTTTTTTTTTCATTAACTGTCCAATCCTCTATTGATTTATTTATCCAACTAAATAGATCAGTGGAAAAATGGAAGGTGCAGGGCAGAATGCCAAACACTACATATACCCTTTCTATTACTCCATCGAGAACAACATAAAGCAATTGAATATAGTGGGAGGGAAAGCAATATAGGACCTTAGGGTTGTATATTTATCTAGTGTAACTATGTTGAACAAGGAATTTCAAAGGAGTGGACAGCTACATATACGGATAAAAGCACGGACCAAACGGAACATTAGATTTCTCTCCTTACCTTCCAAAGCCTCCTCATCGGTGATGCTATAATACTCAGCACGACCAATATCTTTAAGAAAACTGTGCTCTGGTCCAACTCCCGGATAATCCAGGCTATGGAAGCGATAAAGAAACATTTCTTAGTCAGGGAAAATATATCTAAACAAATGACATCTTAAATTATTCGTAAATATGAACACGGTTTACCCAGCACTAACAGAATGTGGCTCGATAATTTGCCCATCGTCATCCTGCAACAAGTAGCTCATAGCTCCGTGCAAGACTCCAACTTCTCCTTTAGTCAATGTGGCAGCATGCTTACCGCTATCTAGACCGAAACCAGCAGCCTCCACACCAATCAGCCTAACATCTTTGTCATCGACAAATTCATGAAAGATCCCTATCGCATTTGAACCTCCACCGACACATGCAACAATCACATCAGGTTTGCTACCCCATTTTTCCAATGCTTGTTTCCTTGTTTCTTTACCAATCACAGCGTGGAACTCTCTTACCATCATAGGATATGGATGGGGCCCCGCAACAGATCCCAGGATGTAATGAGTTGATTCCACATTGGTTACCCAGTCTCGTATAGCTTCAGATGTAGCATCCTTCAGCGTTGCAGTCCCCGAATGAACTGGTCTTACCTGTGAGTTCGGAAATTTTAAGCCAAAAGCAGCATTATAAATTGTATTCCTGAGCCATTTAAAAGTCGCCAAAATTCAATTGAAAAGCACGAGTCATTTTTTATGTCATGCAGACATGATAAATTAACTTGCACAAGCACTCTTAGCTAAGAAATTGATGATTATATTAGACAAAGATTCTTCAGGATAACAATGAGGCTCACAAACTTGCAAGCTGCAAAAGATGGTACGGATATCAAAATATTAAAGGAAGGTTTGTTCTTGTAACCGTCAAACTGATAAAAAATAGTTTCATAATTCGAAAAGGCTAAATAGGGGAATCTAGGCATTTTGCATCTGTGAGGCAAGACGTAAGCCTTAAGGCACCAATAACATAATCGAAGAATAATTAAAAAAATATTATGCTAATAACAAAATTAAAGTCGAATTTGCAGTTCGCAACATAAAAGACATCAATATAGTAGCAAACAATCAAGCAGTAATTTAAGTAGTAATTACATGACAAGGTCACTAATCTGCAATTGGAAGTATCAAGCTTCAAAAATTTTGCCAGCTTTGGTTTTAAGAGAAAAATAAAAATCCAGAGTAAAGAAAACTGAAAAGCGGAGACAAAATCTAAGACAGTACGAGAAAGAAAAGAAGAAAAAATTGTCCATTGCTTGATAGAAAGGTGGAACATCGCTGGTTTTTTCTTCTGTGTGTCTGTTCGGAGGTGCAAGTAGAGGGCCAGGGCACACACAAGGTTTGTTTGTATAAAATGAAAATGAGTTCTATATAGTGCTACTTAGTGCTCCACCAAATCCAAATTGCAATCAAATCCCTCATTTTTATTTTATATAACATCTAGTGATTTCCATAATTGAAAGCTAAACCCCAAAATTCTATTTTATTCATCTTAACCCCTTATTCAATATCTATTTTTTCTTTGTGAATAATCGACTTTGGTCTATTCAAATTGACATCTTGGATTATTAAAAAAATTGAAATTTGAAAAACATATCTATGTACCCGTATCCGAAATTTGGACTGTTTTTAGTTATGTTCTCGTGTCCTACATTTTAAAAAATAAAAGATCCGACACTTAGATACGTAACTATACTTGAGTCCGAGCATCATAGGCTTGGGTTTTCCAGAATGTGTTTAAGAATTTTTGGGCTGTTCCTAACACAAACCTTCTTAAAAACTAATAAAATAAAAAGAAAAGAAAATCACTGGGGATTAGAGGAGAAAAAATGTAAGCAAGAGGCACCTGGGAATGCTTTTGAAGACACTGCTAGTCTGTGAACTGGAAGGGAACACTAAATCAGATTCACCACTTGATGCAAGCAACATAAACAATTCAAATAAATAATGCACGTTTATTAATGCACACAGCATCCTAATGAGCTGAATGCTAGAAAGTACTCCTAATCCACTATGATAAATTTGTTTTGCAATCACTGTTCTGCACATAGTTGTCCAGGCATGACAACAGCCGTAGACAAGATTTACCAGCATTCTTTTGTATGCTAAGAGAAGATTGGTGTGTGGATAACTAGGTATTCCAATTCCAAGTACATTGGATTATTCAAAAGAACTAGTAAGAAGCTAGTATTGATAAACAAACCTCAGCTCCAAGAAGTCGCATTCTGAAGACATTGAGTGCTTGCCTCTCCATGTCCTGAGCACCCATATAGATAATACATTCTAACCCAAAACGAGCACAAACAGTAGCAGTAGCAACACCATGCTGACCAGCCCCTGTTTCAGCAATGATACGTTTCTTGCCCAGGCGCTTGGCTAGCAATGCTTGAGCAACAGCATTGTTGATTTTATGGGCCCCAGTATGGTTAAGATCTTCCCTTTTGAGGTAAATAAGTGGCCCTTTTCCATCAGGACGTTTATAGTGCTCTGTAAGTCGTTCCGCAAAGTACAGAGGACTCTCTCTGCCGACATAGTCTCTCAATATCCCATCTAGCTCATTCTGCATTTAGAACAATCAGCCATACATTTTGATGATATTCCGTGTTGTATTATTTAAAACATTATCGTTAAAATGCCTTAAAATGCATAATTATATTTTAACAAAGTTGTAGTAAAAAATTCATAGCTTAACCATGCTGAAAATGCCTAAACTTTTAAATTTTCTAATAACAACATTTCTCTAGACAACAAATTAAATTCAGTAAAATCTACTTTTCAAAATACTATTCACAACAAAAGCTAAACTTTGCTCATTGGCATAATATACTGGGAAATTTCATTTGTACATAAGAGGTTGACAACCTCTCACATGCATGCAGGCCTATATGATTAAAAGATTCAAAAAAAAAAAAAAAGTGGAACGCTCACTGTGAATGTTCCGTCAACCAGTCAACCATTGGTTGTACAAAGTAGCATGGTTCTAATATACTAACATGAAGGTTACAAAACATTTTCTGTCAAATTCCGAAGCTTAATTATTTCTTAACGAATTACTTGGAAAATTCAATGTTACCTGCATCTTCACTATTTCCTACCCCAATAAGTTATATTGAATAATGCTCGATGTACACTCAGTTTCACAGTCCTCTCACAAAGGGGTGGGCCCGTGATTTTTAAAATTAGGGGCCCCACCCTCGCATGAGCTGTCACCCATGATGTACACCAGTTGGTGTACATCTAGCATTTCTCAATTATATTTTGCAGTAAAGATGTTAAAAAAATAAAAATAAATAAATAATAATAATAATAATATATGTGGAGCCGTAGAGTGAAGAAAAAGCAGAATAACTAGTAAACCAGCCAATAATTTAATCAAATTACCATACAAGGCGTTAGACACAACGTGTTTTCAATACAAAATAGATTTTCCAATTAAAATTCATAACGAAGTTAAAAATCGAGATCACAAACTGATTCACCCAAAAACAAAACATTAATTAAATTTACATTTCGCAAAAAATGGATCTTTAAGCAAGACCTGAAAATTCTGGTCAGAAGCGAGGGATTTGAATGCAGTCTCGAGCTCCGTGAGGGCGTACATTAGGGTTTCAGGTACATATTTCCCACCAAACTTACCGAACCGGCCGAACGAGTCCGGCCGCTGCAGAACCACCGGTTCGAGTTGCTGCTCCGCCATTGTCTGTTTGGCCAGGGTACAAAAAATAGAATGAGGTTTTGGATTCAAATAGCAAGGGGGAGCAATTTTGTCAAATTTGAGGGGCAAAATGGAATATGAATCAGCGGAGGAAGCGATGTGGGTTCGGGTTCTGCAGGGTGCGGCGGAGAATAAGGCCATGTCTTGACGGAGTAGATTATAATTTAAAACGCGAGTGAATAAAATGTAGGATAAAAATGAGATTTGATTCTCAGAAAATCTGTATGATAAAGGCTTATTATATATGGTGCCTGGAGTTTTGACTTTTTGTATGGGGTGTTCATTTAATTAGGTAACTTATAAAATGTTTTTTGTTTAAAAGGCCTCCAATGTTAAAAAGTATTATATTACCCTACTTTTTATATTTGCACAATTATCATATACTTTCTTAAAATTTATTAATCAGGACTATTATAATATTTGTT
>CAIGRP010078654.1:0-10177 GCA_903798385.1 Fraxinus cuspidata
TAAGAATAGTGTTTATGGAATCAATGACCATGCACTAAAAAGGCGAAAGTTAAATGTACTATTAGCTATGATGTTTTATCATAACTCTTTTTGTACCTTTGAGCTGCATGTTTTTGGATCTACATATTGTAGGTTTGCATTACTATCTGATACCTGCACCTTGTCAGTTCAATTTTGCCTCAGATGTGCATTAACATTGCGAAGACCAATCTGATTATCATAGATCCTGTGATGAATTATTGTACTCTTGGTTTGTTGCTAAGAAGTCAAGCATTATGTACTGCAATATTTATATGACCAATACAACGGCGATCATGTTCCTTAATCTTTAAAGGTGAACATTTTTATCTTTTAAAATGACGGTTTGAAAAAACTCCTAAAAAATTAGAAGATAAAAGGATGTCATATCATATTGAAAAGGTATTTTTGAAGTTGCATGCTGTGATAGCTACCATGAGCACTGACTGTGCTGTGATAATTGCCACATCTCTTACTGCAGATTTTCAGCTGAGAATCATATGAGAAACTAGTAGAGTTCACATAATTTTATAAAACTCCTCTTGAATTCTGTTCATCAGCATTGCTTTACGTTTGTAGTCATAATGGATAGTAAACTTTAAATTTTATGCCAAAACTATAAGTAATGCAAAACATTGTTTTCATAAAATAGCTAGATTATCCAATTTTACTTGTTCAGTAGGAGCAGAACTAATGTCTAAAAGAAATTAATACCCTAATAGATGCTAAAATAAAAATAAGTTCTTTTTCAATTGACACTTATTCTTGCCCATAACTATTGAAATTTAAAAAATAAAAAATAAAAGAAAAAATCATCTTAGTGGACATACAAAATATTTTGNAAAAAAAAAAAAAAAAAAACGGAAGTGACATAAAAATGAGAATAAGATTTGACTAGGCAGTCTGGCAAATAGATATTGATCTTCATTTCACTGTTCTTTGCATTATCATCGCGATAAAGTTTGTTGATGTAGCATGACAGTTAAAATATGATATTATGATTCGTAAAACTTGATGGATTTGCTAAACAAAATTTAATTATCTTAATCTAGATGTGATTAACATTTTATGCTCTTTCTTTTCAATGTCAAAATGGTGTTTGGTTATTATAGTATATTAGATTTTTGACGTACAATATGCATCAGGATGTCAGATAGTCTAACTCTAAACTGAATTGAATTCAACTGCAACATCAGCAGGGTAAGTAAAAGATAGGAAAAATATTTTAATTTTAATAATAGAATTGTTGTGATTTCCCATTGAACCTTTTTATAAGTTGCTGTTTTAACCCATGAAATGTTTGATAATATCCTCAATGGTGATATTTTTTAACTGCTGAGTTAGATGCTCTTCATTATTTATATATAGTAGATATTTTCATTGCTAGGTTGCTTGCATATTCATCGTGGTTTTTCTTAGAAAAACATATAGTGGCCACATTTTTACCTTAAAAAGGCAACTAGGAAAGTCAGTGTGGCTTTTATTCTCGCAATTTGCCCCATGCGTCCTGTATTTATTTGATAGCTCAAAGTGAACTTTGATTTGCTCCTACTTATTATGTTGGATTTCCGTTGTAAATACACATTGTGAGCTATGATGCTTTAGATTTAAGGCTTGCTTGGGAGTTTTGGGGTACTCCGTTATGAGCATTTTTAAAATATTAAAATAGTTCAACTCATGCTTGAGAGTTTATTATCCACCGGTTCTGAAATTTTTTTAAAAGAATAAAATTACATATATCTTCTTCAGTAAAATTTTCAGTTTATAGTTTCTTGTATGAATTTTTTTTACTCATAAATGATATTTTACTCATAGGTAATTTTTTTACAATATTTAACTTAATAAGTTAAATATTTACTTAAATTTTGAAGTTAGTATTTTTAAACTTATTAGTAACTTTTTATATTTTATAAGTGAATTTTTTTATCTCATTAGTAGTATTTTTACTTTATAAACAATTTTTTACATAAACATTATTATTTTTTTATCTTAGAAGCAATATTTTACTTATAAGTAATTTTTTAATTATAATGTAATTTGTTTTCTTATAAATAATTTTTTAGTTAATATTTTTATTACAAGTTAGTTTGAACAAAATATGTTGGTTGAAAAAAATTATTTTATGAAGGGTAAAATTAGAAGTATGAGAAGGCCAAAATTTGTCGATTTGGTGGGTTGAGAGAACCGGTCAAAATTACATTACCAATTTTGGGCAGTTTTTAAACCATCCACAACTGGTGTCCAAAAAGAAATAGCGAACACATTTTTTTTTAATCCTTAATAAACGGTGCCATCTAAAACCGGTTCAAAAAGGACTCCCAAGCAGGCCCTTAATCTTATTTTTTAGTTAGTTTCGCTTTGCAGCTTTGTACTTCATTTTCTCAAATCTTGAAATGCATCGTCCTAACTTCAGTTAATTTTCATGAATCCATGGTGCTGCCACTACCCGTTTCCAACGTCTCTTATCTTTTTTTTATTTTGTATATATTAACTATATACACGGTCTTTCTTCCAGGAACAAATAATGATGGTTGTAGCATGGTTTGTGGTCACGGTTTACAGTTTCTCGTCGTTGAAGCATACATCTGTGATAATGTAGAATTCTCAAGTTGAATCAATCGGCAAAGGTATCATGCATTTGTACATTTTCGGTCTCTGGACTAAACTTCATGTGTGGTAATGTCAAGTCCCCCATTCACCCACCAGGATACAGTCGACTAGCATCACCTTATGTTAAATCGTCTGTTGAGTTTGCTTGAATGTTGATGATGTTATTATGCATCCAGATTTAGCATTTGGATGATTTTGTTGTGGAGCCAATACGGCACATAGAAGGCTGTGTTTTTTGAGGGATTAAGATGTCAACAGATTTACGTTTGCTGTAATTGTATGTTGAAACTGTATTTTCTGGCCGATTTGAGTTGTCATGAAGGTTAATTGCATCGCTTGCTTACGGTGGTCGGCTCTTGCTACTTCCATTTTCATTTATGTGGTTTATTGCCTACGTAAATTCGTTTCCATTACCCTGTTTGGTTAATATGAAGATTCTTATCTAAGATTCGATTCTCAAGTGTGTGCCAATACTTGTAGGGGACTAAAGTGGGTGGAATGTACTAAAAATTAACGTAAGGGTCAAAATATAAATCAAACACATTTAGATTGGCTTTAAAATGACTCATTGAAAGGAGTAATGTAACAACCAAGCAAGTGTTGGAATTAAAGATTCTCGTAAGGAATCTAGAGTTGAGATAAAAAAAAGTGGTAATTGAGAATTAACAATCAAAAAGAATACTTTGAAAACCATAAAAATGAGTATTTTTTTTCTTTTTTTGGGAAATTATGTTTTGGAATGTAATTTTTTTTTTTTTTTTTAAAAGAATGTGGGATTATTAAGTAGGAAATTGTTTTAAATTTGCGTACAAAATATTTTTTTATGAATGTGTGGTTGAAATGAGTTTGAGAAAAAAATTTGGTTTAATGGTCGTGAAATAGGGGGATTAATCAGATCAAGAAAAGGGGCCGCCCAAAAGAGGCAATTTTCAATTCCACTATCACCAAATGCTTCTAACCTTAAGATGAATTTTGAGAAATTACTCATTAGTGTTCTGAAATGTGTCAGTCCGAATGGAATCTCTAGGCATTTTTAGGAGAATTTAACATTAATTACCACTTGTCTTGGCCTTTTTAGGAGAATTTAACCTTGAAGGAGATGTAAGGGCCAATTTTAATATTTTAATCTCGTTGACTAGAATTCATTTAGGAATCAAAATTTGTATTGTTTTTGGATAAAGTAATCATATAGAGAAAAACATATACCTATCTAATCCTGTCGAAACTGTGCAATATTCTGTATTTACATTTCTAAAGTATTTATCTCAATTAAAGAAAAGAATGGTGGCAAGTGGGGATCAATTTTCAAGTATCTTAATCTTATCATAGAACTCAACACAAGCAGTTTGCTTAACTTTTACAATATGCAAAGTTGGTATCGATTCCTTTCTTCGTTGCAAACAGGGGCAGATCTAGCACCCGACCAGGGGGCGCGGCCATCCGTGCTGGATCCGTCGAAGTCTTTAATATCGCCGAGCGCCGAGAAAATGTGGGAATGCACATGTAAACTAAAAGGAAAACAACACTTTCTATTGAAGGTTTTCCATAGGGGGAATTTTAATGCTTATTGCAAAGAAAATTTTTTAAGTATATAAATTGGAGAATGAGTGAATGAGTTTGATTAACTTTCTATTTAACCCTTTAATTGGGTGATATGGATGCTAAATGAGGCTAATATGAGTACCCACCCCTGCTCGCGTATTAGAAAATAATGGATTTTAAAGTACTGCACTTGCAACTATGCTTAGACTAATATGAATGTTATATTATAGTTTCTTGATACAGAATGTGAGGCAGATGAATGTGTTGCTAGAGGGAATTAAGCTATAGTTCCGAAAGGAAATATTTAATGAAATGCGTTATATAGCACATACTGCATATACAATTTATGATTGAGATGGTTTTTAGCACTTTTAGACTCGATAATTGTGCTTTGTGAATAGGAGACTAAATCAATATTAAGTGAAGTAATTTAATAAATGTGTGCTAACTAGTTGTTGGACAAAATGAATTGGTACTAGACGAAGTTGAACGAATAGGTAAGATTCATTTTGACATGCGTAGAGGTTTAGAATGAGATAAAAATTGGGTTAGTTGATCTATTAATGCTACAAAATATTTTCAATTTTAAACTGTTCCTATCTCACTATTAATTTTGTGATTTTGGATCTGATTTCACCTTATTAACCTCTACGAAACACTGAATTAATGTGTAAACGAAGGACCTCAAAATTCTTAAAGATCACATTTGATTTAGTTTTATTGAGTTGCGAGTACTCTTATTATGCAATGATAAATTTAATTAAATTCCATTCAATATTTAATTCACATTGCTTCTAAATTTCATATGGTACAAATTAATGTCAAGTTTAAGCAATGAAATGTAAAAGAAATTACAATCAAGGTTAAATCTGTAATTATGTTCTAAATAACAATTACTTGCAGTTATTCTTAATTTGTCACGTAAAATCCGTATATAACTATGATCATAATCCAAACATTATTATTGTTTGTTGAATTCGTACTTTGTTTCCATATTCTTAGTATGTATTTGTGAGAATAAAATAGAAAACTGCTAAGAACAATGTTCTAGCATTGAATGAGACATACAAGTGGTATGTCGACACGTCGGCTCTCTCGGCTAAATTACTAATATTTGAAATTTATATTATAAAATGAGATAATAGCTTTTGTCAACAATATTAAACTCGATTAAGATTGTCTATTTCTATAAAGTCCGAAATTTTTTTTTTGTTATCATATTATATTGTGCATATATAAACACGAGAAATATTATTAAAAGGAAAATGGCACTTGTACATGATATTAATGTTGATATGACAAGTGTTGGCAAGCGTTGATTGATTGAGTGATAGAATTGGTAAAAATTTAAATTGTTCTGTTGTCACGTAACATAATGTAAAAAAATGAGATAAAAGTTGATATATTGAGAGAGAGAGAGAGAGAGATATGTCTGATTCAGGTGCTGCTGCTGTGTGTGAAATGTGGGTATATATAGGTTGAAGTGATTGAAAACAAGGCTCCTTAATTTTCTAACTCACAACTTTCTTCTTTTTCATTCTTTTGTGAGCTTTGGCAGCTTCAAATGATGGCAAACTCTCAAAATGCAGGTAAAAGAACACTTATCTTTTATATGGGTTTTGTCATTTTAATGTTAATTTCTGTTAGAATACTAGGATAAACATATTGAATGTTCATCTTCAAATTTTACATTTTTACGTGTGTTCTAGTTAACCCTGTTTATAGAATCATTCTATTTTCAGTTATTAGCAATTCTTTTTGTACTTGATTTGTTCAAATCATCTTCAAGCATAACTTTTAAAATTCTTGTTACAGAAATCACTGATCAGCAGTTGAAGAAACAAATTCTTCATATGGTTTCTCTCTATAGAGTTCTTCTGTTAAATTGTTTGAATTTTTTAGGCTCTGTCTCAGCTATTTTCACTTCGTTTTTGAATGTCAAATTGGCGAATTTTGAAACCCATATTCTTATACTTCCTCTGGTCGAATTGCCTTCGACTGGTGTAGAAAGCGGTGATTTGTATACAGCTCTATGGAAGGCTTGCGCAGGACCTATGGTGAATGTTCCTTGTACTGGAGAAAGAGTTTACTATTTTCCTCAGGGTCACTTAGAACAAGTAGGCTTTTCTTTACCCTCATTAGAGAATATTTCCTTAATTAGAATTGGAGTTTGATATAAGCATGTTTTGATGTACAGTTGCAGGCATCTACTAATCAAGAGTTGAATAAACAAATCCCGAGGTTCAATCTTCCCTCGAAGATCCTTTGTCGTGTTTTTCATATTCAATTACAGGTATCTTCTCATTTCTGATATCTGGTTTGTTTCCCCTTACCTGAACCTTCTTGTTTATTTCTTGAAAGATTTGTTTGCCAGTTTTAATTTTGTTGGCTTCAATTATTGATAGGCTGAACCTGAAACAGATGAAGTTTACACCAAGATCACATTACACCCCGAACCAGATGTAAGCAATTAGCATATTTATTTTCAACCTCGTGTCTATGTTAACTCCCACTTTTGAAAAAAGTGTAGCACGTCGGTATATTTTGTGTCGATGAAGAAGAAATTCAGTAGTAGTTGCAAGAAGTTGACATTTGTGTGTTACTTAGAACTTTTTTAAAGTTATGTGATTTATGTATCAAATGAACTTTGTATTGTCTTTCTTGTAGCAAACTGAGCCCACGAGTCCTGATCCATGCCCTCCCAATCCACCAAAGCAAAATTTTCATTCTTTATGTAAGATTTTGACGGCATCTGACAGAAATACACATGGAGGGTTCTCTATTCTTCAAAAGGACGCCAATGAATGTCTCCCTCCATTGGTAAGGAATTTCTTCTCAATCTTTTGTTATTGCAAAAGAGTGCACAAGGAAGAAGATTATTAACCAAATAATTATGAGGGTAATTTAGTTACCAAATAATTAACATGGCCTATTTGTGGTACAAGGACCTAGTCGCTTTACATCTCTTAGTAGCTCTGGTAATAAACAAAGAATGACGAAGAAGTCGTGAAGCCGACCCCAAATTTATAGGGAGTAAGGCTTTGTTAGTTGTGGGGTTTTTTTTTTTATCAGACGATGGTGGTTTTTTATACTCTTCAAAGCTTAGGGAATGGATAGCAATGGACATTGCAGCATGGTGAAGAAGTATACGTGTAGCCAACCCCAAATCCGTGGTTGTCATATACTGTTCAAAGCTTACTGTATCAGGTCTGTGACATGTTCTGACGTTTGAGATGTTATTTTTAATCCTCAAGGATATGACTCAAGCAATCCCGAGCCAGGATTTGATTGCGAAGGATCTTCATGGTTATGAGTGGCGATTTAAGCATATATTCCGAGGTATGAATTCTGATATTTATGTTGTAATATTGTAGAACCAACCATTTCTGTATTCTTTCAGCTAGTCGAAAATTGAAGCTAGAGTTTTACATCAAATGTATACACTAAAAAGATAATCATGATTTAATCAGGTCAACCACGGAGACATTTGCTGACAACGGGCTGGAGCACATTTGTCACCTCTAAAAGATTAGTTGCAGGCGATGCTTTTGTTTTCTTGCGGTAATTTTTTCTTCCTTATCAGTTATGACTTTATGTTTTTGCTCTTAGTGCGCTTTGTAATACAACCACTGATTTGCAGGGGTGATAACGGAAAATTGCGAGTCGGTGTTCGCCGTCTAGCTCAACAACAAAGCCCCATCCCGCCTTCTGTTATTTCTAGCGAAAGCATGCATCTTGGAGTGCTTGCTTCTGCGTCGCATGCCATGACCACAAAAACACTATTTCTGGTGTATTACAAGCCAAGGTACGGCAATCACCCTGGGAAAAAGTTAAAGAAATCTATCTACTCTTGATTTAAACATAGTCTACTTAATCTTTGATATGATGTATCAGAGCAAGCCAATTCATCATTGGGATGAACAAATATTTAGAGGCTGTACGACATAAATTTACTGTGGGCATGCATTTTAAGATGAGATTCAAAGAAGAATCTCTTGAAAGAAGGTTCCTTGTTCATTTTCTTCCACGCACAGTGTTTCTTCAACTTTGAGACTTGTATAGTTTCATTGTTGATTCTATTGATGTCTTTTCAGGTCGACTGGCACCATAATTGGCGTTGTAGATATCTCTCCACATTGGAAAGATTCTAACTGGCGGTCTTTGAAGGTTAACAACAGTTTTTGAGTTTATCTAGCATGTCTAATCGTTACTTTTTGTCGTCTCATTTTATTAATAATTGTTTATTTTAGATACAATGGGATGAACCTGGAACCGAGCAGTGGTCAGAGAGGGTCTCACCATGGGAGATAGAGCCATTTGTTTCTTCTGCTTCTGTTGACATTGCACAACATGCTACAAAGAACAAAAGACCTCGACTTCTTGATCGGCATCCATCCAGTATATAATATTATTTTATGACATCTTTTGAGCGAATCAAAATGAAAGGCTTTAGGTATTAACTTTTTATGTCAACTGTAATGTAGGAACTACGGCTACGGCATCGTCGGGTGGAATGTGGCCACCTACTTCAGTCAGGAGTGATTCTCCAAACCTGTTTCAGGAATCAGAATACAATAAAAATGTATCTGTACGATCTATCCTTTCTGATTATAACACTCCCATCTCTTTGAGGATAAGTAAGGATCATTCTCTTGATCAAGTTGATAGAAGTAAGAAGGTCGAGACTACTTCAGCGTGTCGGTTATTTGGCATAGATTTGAGGAACAGTGCAAATTTTAATTCACTGGCCGAGAAGCAAGTGACAGTTCCAAACATCACTTCAAAATGTGCTAATGATGTTGATAGGATGAACAAGAAGGGTGTTTTGAAATTCTCCGAAGAAAGAAAACACGTAGTTGAGGTTTTTCCTAATGATACTCAAAGAAAGCAGAGCTCCATCTCATCTACAAGAACCCGTACCAAGGTATGTTCGTTATATTCGATGAATTTCTACAATAGTAAGAGCATATACGAATTAGCTTTTGAATAAATCTGTACTTTTAAGGTACAAATGCAAGGGATTTCCGTTGGACGTGCTGTCGATTTGAGTTCATTAGAAGGATATGATGACCTTATCTCCGAGCTGGAAAAAATGTTCGAGATTAAGGGGGAGCTTTGCCCAATAAAAAAATGGGACATAGTTTACACTGACAACGAGGGCAATGTCATGCTTGTTGGCAATGATCCATGGCCGTGAGTAGTTTGGATTTCTCGAAAATTGTTCTTAGTCACGTTCAATTAGCTATTAAAACTTCTTAAATTTTTCTTATTCTTTTTAGGGAGTTCTGTAAGATAGTCAAGAAAATTTGCATCTATTCGAAGGAGGAAGTGAAGAAGATGAATCCTAGATGCAAATTTCCTTTGTACTCTGTTGATGGTGAAGGCACTACAAGAAGATTAGATTCAGAGCCAAGATCTGCACAATAGAATTTTTTTGTATTTTTGTAACTTCAGAATTGGAGTACGAAATATGAAAGTTGTGGGTTGCTCAGTTGTTTAGAGCTTGCTCATTAGGTAGCAGAAGCAATCAAGGTATACTAAGATTAACGGGTTAGTTTTTTGGACTCTCGAGAAAGAAAAAGAAATTACAATTGTGTTGTTCAGTCTTCTCAAATACTGCGTATGAAACGGGCTTTTCGGTGGAGAAACTTGCTGGTAATTTTTGGAAGTTGTAAATAACATGTTTGTGGGATGGGGGAGGTAAGTTGATTTTGTCTTCTTGATAACTGATCTCAACATGTAAAAAATCAGATACATGTTGAAATGTTATAAGAAAAAAAATGCTGTGGAGGGAAAAAAAATTTAGAAATTGTGGTTGCTTCTGTATGATCAAATTAGTAAATAGAACAAATGTTGAAAGGTTTGGCGTGACAAAAATATAGTGGGCGCCCTAATTTATATCCTCTTGAAAAAATATACTAAGGCCCTGTTTGAAGGGCCCAATTTTCCAACGAAAAAGGAAAATAAATTTCAATTTCCATTTTTTAACATGTTTGATTGGCAACAT
>CAIGRP010078655.1:0-19370 GCA_903798385.1 Fraxinus cuspidata
GTTTTGCTATGAGTTTATATAGTAGTTTATTCTTACAACATGTTAAATTTGTTATCATATAGCACTATTTAAAAAAAAAAATTTCCGCACTGCGGACACGGACACCACGTCTTGTGCAACACGCTCTTTTGAAGGCACAACGAGTCTCCTGGCACAGGCGCCTGTACCTAGCACGTTGTGCCTCTTTTGGAGGCACGTTGTACAACGTACTTAGCAGCTGTAAAAAAAAGTGTGTTGGTGGAGTAGGTAAAAGGGTGCGATAAAGTTGTTGAAGGGTACTCAGATGCGCATCAGAGAAATGTTAATCAAGTTTCTCAGCAAGAGTGAGGACACATTTAAGGGTAACTGATGGGTAAAAATAAAGAGAAAGTTGTATGACCATGAGCTAATTATTCAGGAGCTCGAGCTCGAGCTCATTGAGTAGGTGGTTGTTCGTGACCAAGAGCTCAAAATTGTCGACAATTATGTCGATTGACAGAAAATGTTGAAGAACAATGGGAACCTATGGTGGGGTTTATTGATTTTATTATTTTATTTATGGAAAGAGACTCATGGATTAAACAAATCAATTTTTCATTCAAAAGATGTGAGAGACTGGTAAATGATGGGAAGGAAAAAAAATTAAAATTTCGGATGTCGAGATTTATTCTTTATTTTGTTATACACTTATTTTTAACATTATTCAATTAACCTGCAACACACGTTTACCTCACTAGTAATCAGTCAAAGGCCTACTACCTTGGATGAAATTACAAGGTCAATGATATGTTTGATTTGTGATATTAGATATGACAGGACTATAAAAGAAATATATTTTTTTAAATATTGTTCACAACTGTTGATACTATTTAGGAAGACAAATGAAGTTCCAATCATCAATCACACGGACACACACGATAAAATATTATGTACGTAAACTCAAAAATTTTCTCTCCTATTTAATCACGCATTCTTCTAAAAATACTATTCAAAACTTTCACTTTCTCTGAAATAATGGACACCGAACGGGACTTAAACTTTTTCCTTTGTTTACTATTGTCAGCTGAGTGGGTATTTACATTACTAAACATGTAATAACAATCTTAATTTCTTGAAGTGCGACAATAAACGCTGAAAACCTTTGTCCCTGTTTAGTGTGGCTTAAACTTTGATAAAAATAGTAACATAATTAATTTTAACCATACATTTCATAGAATTTACAATTTTTATAAACTTTTCAACCACACATTTTATTAACTTATATCAAAATCTACTAAAACTAATTTTTAGCTACACACAAGGGCTTAATTAATACAATCGAAAAGGATAGAACAAAAAAATAAAAATAAAAATAAAAATTATGATGATAATATAACCTCTTTCAACTAAACTATAGCCTAATTTGTTAAAAGGAAAATACTAAATTATCCATAATTAGTCAGAGCTACTCAGAGCAGCTGATGAGCTTCTTACAATTTATTATGGCACTTGTGTTTTTTAATTACTCGTTACATTCTTATCTTTTATATTCGATTAATTAATATATTTTGTCCTTCATGACAATTTCTTTCTATATATTCTATTAGCGTGTTTTGAAATAAGTCCCGAATTTTTTTTCTTGACATTTTTATCTTTAACATTTAATTGTTTAGAATATCTCGTTCTTAGTGATGATTTTTGTACAAATATAATTTTCAGCGTTCTTTGAAATTAGGGACTAATATTTTATCAAACTTTTATTTTTTATTTTGCTTATTTAACAATATGATGGGAAAATAAATTAAAGTCCTCCTAAAATATTTTTGAACAAAAAAAATTAATTATATAAATATTATAGTAAATGAATACTATAAACATATCACAAAATTAAATAGTGGTCATCGAACAAAAAATGTTGTAACAATAAACCATCCTTATATTGAAATGAATAATGTTATGTAGACTCACTGAAATTGCAATTTCAATTTAGGTTACGGTAGATGATAGGTTAAATGAAAGGTAAAATTAAATGATTTAATTTAACTTATCATTTAATGTCACGGCGTCATTTAAATTGGAATTATAATTCCATTAAAGCTAAATAAGATTGCCTTATTCACATTAGTCTGACATAGCCTGCTGCGAAAAACAGGACTTTAACGTCTAAATACATTTGGCACTTTTTTCATCGACCCTTTGTTCCAATTGTAAAGGCAAAGAATCATTCATTTCCAAATACATATGCTTCCATGGGGAAAATTTCACTAGAGGTCATTCAACTTATAACTTTGTTTTATGTTGGTCACCCACCTTCAATGTACTTTAATTTGATGATCCACGTTATATTTTTGTTTCAACCTATTCACAAGACTTATATTTTCTTTCCTTCCAATTTGACTATTTCTTTAACTATTAGCTACGCTAACACGAAATGATGTAATGAATGTGGTGGGATTTTATACTTGAAACTGCTCAATCCAAACCAAATTGTACTGAATCATCTATCGAATGAGGTTGTTCTATCTAATTCCATTTGAAATCGATACGATTTTAAGTTTTAGCCCCCCATTTGACGACATTAATTTTTTTTTAATTAAAACAATGAATTGAACAATGAAGTGTGTTATTGATTACAAATTTTACGTCAGATGACTTTTTCAATGGCAACAACATTTGATTGTTTCCATCGTTGGAAATCCTAAAGTCCCAAAAATACCCTTCCCACCCAACAAAAGTGAATTGCCTTATCATAAATTGACAATGGTTTAACAAGGGCATAATTGGTAGACCACAATTGAAAGACTGTCATTGGGTAAATGCATGTCAAATTCAAGCCATTTAAATTCGTTTGTTACTGTTGTTTAAAGTGAAATAACTTTAAAACAAAAAAGTAATATCGTCAACCAGAAGAATTGAATGGTTCTAAAAATATTTCTCACTGACGACTTAGTCAAGCTACAATTTATATGAATTTACATTTATTTAGAATAACAAACAATTTTTTATTACTTAAAACATAAAGTGAAAAAATAAAATTTTAAAATAGTTTACAGATTATTTTTGAAGCACAAAAGAATCCAATCCAACTCAAAAAAAAAAAAAAAAAATAGAGTAAGATTTGAATCTTTGTTAAAATGTATCTATAAACTTAAGAAAAATATTCTATTACAAAAATTTAAATTACGTAGTCTGTGAACTTCTATTTAAAAAGTAGCAGATCANAAAAAAAAAAAAAAGATATTTTTTCGCATATCTAACGGTTCCATCTTTACTATTTCTAATGAAAATCTATTTGATTCGATCTTTACAATATCCAAATCGAACTATCCGATGCTCCGCTCCTATTTGCGCTACGGAAAACTCACCTTTTGATAGAAAACATGGGCTTTATACATTTTAGCGCTTTAAAAATATGGCGTTGCCAAAATTGAAATTAAACTACCAACATGAAATAAAAGGTGTAACTTAGACGACTTCCACTAAAATTTCCCCTTCTTCCATAGCTTCATTTCACGTCTTTTCTCATTTTTCGTTGATTCTGCCTACTGATTTCTTATATATCAGAATGGTTGCCATGTCTTCCTATAATGCTTCCCGTACAATCTTCCGGTACGAGGAGATTCATTCTAATATATAAATACATACATACATACATACATACATATATATATATATATAGAGAGGAAATGGAGTCGGAGGACGAGATAGAGTTGATGATGGATGATTCGAACGACGACGATGAATTCTTCGGTGGCGGCGGAGATGACGACTCCGACGACCTGGATGACGTCATCATGAATTACGATGGCTTCATTGACCATGATTCGGATGACTCCGATGACCTCTCCTCCTCCCATTCACACCACCAGCATCGTCATCGATCGCAGGTCGTCGCAATTTATATTCGCTCTTGTTTTTATTTTTTTTAATAATGATTTTTTTTTGTAATTAAAGAGGCTGATTGTACAATGATGTGTGGTTAGGTAAAGATCGAATTTTTAGTTGATATCATTTTTTTTTTCCCATTATATTGAGCTAATAAGTATGATATTTAAGTAAATTATAAGGACAAGAAAATTACAGTTTCCCGATTTACAATATATATTTTTTTAATATCTTTTAGGTTCGTAATTTGTGGAATAAAGTATTCATAATTCATGGGCTAGGTTTAATATATGTGGAAAACAATGAGGAATTTGTAGTTCATTTTCTTGTGGAGTTTTATAAAGGTTTCATGTAATTTGTGACCAATGATATATTGTTGTGCAAATGGTTCTTTTTTGGCTAAAATCAAAAGCTTTTAGGTATATGCTTAAAATACGTAGATTCTCTTTTACATGGATGACACAGAAAAGAACTTTGAGTTTTCTCTTACAACAAAGAATATATGATTGATTGCATGCTAACCCTGAAGTGGGGTACATGGACTGAAAATAAGTGGATTGCTTTCAAGGGTCTGGAGCTGGCCAAGTTCTAGGGTGGGGATTATCTTGTTATTTATGCTACTACTTGTTTGATTGATCTCACTTGCTTCGAGAACGAACTTTATAAGACCCTACTTTGTTTGTGTTTAAACTTTTATCTCACATATGTGTTTTCCCATGACTCGATTGAATTAAATGGATGTATTAAGTTTGAAATAGAAGACACTAGCTTAAAGTTTGAAGTTTCTGTAGGTGCTTTCAGTTGCCTACATTTTGGTTAGTATTAGATATATTGGTTGTTATCGGAATTTTGATAATATGATTTATATACTTTGCCTTTTATATGGAATAGAAAAACTACTTTAAATTTCTCCTTTACTTTTATTTCTAAGCAAAGTTTTAACTTCTTATTATGTTGATTGAAACTGCCAAATTCTTGAATACATGCACGAATGGTACGAGCTTCATGTCCTGCTTAAGTTCCATGTTTTACTAACTTGTGCTTTTAAACTTTTTGGATACTGACAATTCATGTCTTCCCCTGGCAGAACTATACAATTTTGAGTGAAGGTGATATTCAGCAACTGCAAAAGGAAAATATTACGAAGATATCTACGGTTCTTTCAATTCCAAGGGATGCTGCTAGCATTTTACTCCGCCACTATAACTGGTAAATTGGCCTCAGATGAATTCCTTTATTGGAATTACTTTTGGAAGTATTATTTAGTGCATAGGTCGTTAGTTTCTGGTCTGAAGTATACTTTGGTATGTTCGTTACTTGTAGGAGTGTTAGTAAAGTGAATGATGAATGGTTTGCGGATGAAGAAAATGTCCGTAAGGCTGTTGGTTTGTTAGAGAATCCCATCCCCCTTCCTGCTGCTAAAGAGGTGATCAATCCATGATAAGGAAGTTGTATATTTTTATTTTTTATTTTTGGATATGCATAATAAGATGTCGTAGTCGTTCTACAGTGGATTCTTCTCACTATCATCTCCTGTAAAACTTATTTTTCTTGTCCTCCTGCAGATAACTTGTGGAATATGCTTTGAAACATATCCTCGTGATAGGATGAGTACTGCTGCCTGTGGTCATCCCTTTTGTGTCACGTGTTGGCAAGGTTTGTTATCATAGCTCATTACTTTCTTTTCTTCTTAGGGAAAGCATAATTTAGTATGTGACTCTTAGCAATTTAGAAGGGAAGACTCCTGCCCACTCTTCGGCAAACCAAACTGGGGAAAACCCAATTAAGTAAGTTATATTAGAGCTTTCTTCTTCTTCTTGGGGAAACCGCACTTAGTCATTTGTGAATCAGGGCAATTTAGAAATGAAGACCCCTGCCCCCCCTTCAGAGACCAATAGCGTGCTTCACTGAGCTTAAAGGGCGCCTAAAAGCACCAATTTTTGAAAGTAGGTAGGGATATACTTCTAGAAAAGGCACTTTTAAGCACCTTTTAAGCTTATCCACACATGCTCCAAATCATCCTCTTATGCATTAGATTATCTTTTGTTTCTTTTTTCTTTTTTTCCTTTTGAAATGTTCACACAAGCTTCTGTTTGGTGCTTAACATGCTGTTTGTGTTGATTTAACTACCATCGTTTGAGTTTCTAATTATTTCTTATGTGACACAGGGTATATTAGCACAGCCATTAATGATGGCCCTGGCTGTTTGATGTTACGCTGCCCTGATCCATCATGTGTTGCTGCAGTTTGTCAGGACATGGTGAATAAATTGGCTTCAGAAGATGATAAAGAGAGATATAATCGCTACTTCCTTAGATCATTTGTTGAAAATAATAGGAAAGTAAGTCAGCATATACAGCTATATTAGAGAAGTCCTCATTTCTGCTTAAAAGAATCTATGTTTATTTTATTATCTGCCTTAAGTAACTCTAATTAGAAGAATATTTTTCCTGCATTGCTAAGTAATGAAACTTTGTTGTACAAGTTATATAGTTTGATTTCCATACACAAGAAATCTAGATATAATACATGCGAGTATCTCTTATCTTTTTGAATAATCTGGCCTCTTCTTATCAAAGAAGATTATCTATATTCAAGAACTTTCCTAGAGCACCTTTATCAATTCAATACTATCATTGTTTGAGTCTCTGTTGAATATTTGAACACGTCCCATGTGATATAGAAGTTTAAAATGCTTTTATTTGTTTTTCCTACAGACCAAATGGTGTCCCGCACCAGGCTGTGACCATGCTGTAGATTTTATTATTGGTGGTGGAAGCTATGATGTTACTTGCCATTGCTCATACAGTTTTTGCTGGAATGTGAGTCTCACCAATTCTTTAAAATTCTAATTTATTTCAATCAATCTTTGCATGCCCATGCTCTTAATTTTTTCTTTTTACATGAAATGGAACCACTTGCAGTGTGCTGAGGAAGCCCATCGTCCGGTTGACTGTGGAACCGTATCAACATGGATATTGAAAAACACAGCTGAGTCTGAAAATATGAATTGGTAGTTACTGAATTGTCCTGAAAGGAAAAATATGCTGTAAAAAATCTGGGTTGAGTTTATACCATTTCTCAGTTCATCCAAATTCATTAAGCTAGCTTCAAATTGCTTACTCAGAGACAATCTTCAGTACCTTCTAAATTGTTGTAGTCGGTTCTCAAAATATTAGGTTGAAAGTTTCTTTTAGCTATTGACGACTGAGATTTTTGTAACTGAATTGAAAAGTTCATAGGTGAGCATGCAATGTCTGCACCCCACTAGAAAAGCAAATAAGAAATAGGAGAAAGGCTAGCTACCCCCACAATGGTCATGTATACCAGATACAGAGTGGTAGAATGTGGAAATTTTTGCTGATGTAATTCGGATTGTGATTAAAGTTTATCTTACAAAAAAAGTTACAGTTCTTGTGTAGCTGAGACATAGGAATTCATGTAACGTGTCGTACAAGGCATGATCCTTGCATCAAGCACCTAAGATCAGTGTTTAGATATGAACCTAATGCTGTCTCCTATAGAAATACATGCAGACACCTTTGATTGCTCTTGGTCAACTTTTATTTACTATAACGTTCCTTCTTTCTGTAATCTATATGAATAATTAAGTGCTTATTTTTTCTTAAACTGTCTTCTAGATATGTATGCTCATGTTTGTCTTTGTGTGTGTATGCTTGTAGTTCTAAAAATTGCTTAAATTTTTATTATCTCATTTCAAATGTATAACCTTGTGTATCTATAGTTTGATATTTGCAATTCCGATTGTGTATACTGAACATGCGAATTTGCTTCCTTTTTCTTGCTATTTGCTGTTCTCATCTAGCCGTGAGATTTTTTAATAGCATCTGTTATTAAGTTTTATATATTCAGATATTTTTCATTATATTGTTTCTCGAAAGACATTTAATTTTTGGCAACCCGATATATAAAGATGTGTTTATCTTTAAAGAAGTTTTTGATATCTTTGAACACATGTAAGGGATGCTGGTTATTTATTTACTTTGGCACCGATCATTAGAGAATTCATAAACTTAAAATGGTGTATGTTATATGTTCTCTATTTAGACTATGAAAAATAGTTGCATTATCACACGAAAAAGACTACAAGTTAGCAGCCTTTCTGATTCTATGTTTAAAAAGCAATTGCATTTTTTATAGTTAGCGTGGGAATTGTATATATTACGCTTAGTTCCAATTAGTTGTATAATTAATTTACCACTGGCCTGATAAATTTTTTTGATTATACTAAGTTAAAATTTGTGAACTGTGTTTCTATAATCTATTTTGCTGTACATAGTGTCAACATAAATCTTATCTTTGATGACATTACAGGATATTGGCTAATTCCAAACCTTGTCCGAAGTGCAAGCGGCCAATTGAGAAGAACCAAGGTTGCATGCATATTACATGCACTCCACCCTGTAAATTTGAGTTTTGCTGGTATGTTATATTTCTCCTAGTTTGAATGAAATATCTTCTTCGGTTTTCAGTATATTGTAGATTATTAACTTTCTGCTCTATGAAAACTTCTGTTTTTAATTTTCACTAAGAGAAGTTACTTCTTAGTTAATCCATACATTTTCAACGATTCACAACACAAGCAAATTATTCACCTTTTCTTTCTGCTCCTAGGATCAACATCTTTTGAAATATGTGATGATTCTTGTTAGCACATCATCTGATAGGATATCATTGCAGGCTCTGCCTCAGTGCATGGACAGAACATGGTGAAAGAACAGGTGGTTTCTATGCTTGCAATCGTTATGAGGTTGCTAAGCAAGAAGGATTGGTAAGATGATCTGTTTTTTTTTTCTTTTTTTTGTTGGCTTACTCATGTTGGGATAGCATGTATCTGTTTAATTTGATTTGTTGTTGCAGTTTGATGAAACTGAAAAACGAAGAGAGATGGCTAAAAACTCTTTAGAAAGATATACACATTATTATGAAAGATGGGCTACCAACCAATCGGTAGGTACACGTTATTTTTCTTCATTTGCTGGTGGGTTGCTGATTTACCTTTATAATAATTAGTTAGAGTGTTTTGAACAAAATTGATTTTTGTGGAACATTATGATAAGTGTTTTACTAAGAAATAGTGCAAAACAAAAATATGGACATTAAAAAAGAATGAGAAGCCCTCAAAAACTAGAAAGTTTAAGATAAAATAATTTTTTTAAATTTTCATTGCATTTAATCTAGGATATGTACATAGAGACCACTGAAGCCCTACTGGAGAAAGTAGCTCCAACCTAAAGCAAACTCGACCAAAATATTGCCAAGCGTGAAAACTTCCCATGCTCTTTCTGTAAAGCCCCAAACTATTATACGAATAATATTTCCTTTTTCTTATACATTTCTTTTGGCAGAGGATAAAGTGAGCCAATAAGTTTCACTTGCTAACCAACCCGAGAAAGTACTCTTTAAGCTATTACTATATACTCCCTCCATCCACAATTGAAAGGGTGAAATATGAATTGACTAAAAGTCTTAATTGGTTCTATAATTGAGCATTGATATTTCATTTTTACCCTCGAAATTAGTAGCTAAAAATCCTTGTTAATGACATCATGTATCAAGGGATTTTTTGCAAAGTAAATAACTAGCATTGGAAGGAGCATTTTTTGCAGATGTTGTCATGTCATAACAACAAAAATGAGTGTTGATTTTGGATGAGAGAGTATTTTCATAAATGGGAATTTTAATTTCATAAATATTCTTACTCTGACCCTGCTTTCTGTATAGCTCCAAAACTGCTACATAGATAAAGAGTTGGTATATCATTATGTTGCTCTCTGGCAGAAGATCAAATGAGCCACTATAACTTGCTGACGAACCTGTGAAAGTGATCTTCCAGCTAATACTTTTTATTTCTTCCATCTATAACTGAATTCGCTAATTTGAATTGGCTTGGATCTAAAGTGAGAGTTGCAAAAGTGGATCTATGGTTTAGCTTTCAATATTGAGCCCCAAAATTAGTGGCTAAGGATCCTTGTCAAGACATCATGTATTAGTGGAATGTTTCAAAAGAAAATAACTATTTTAGGAAATGGGGTGAGGGGGTGTTGTATGTGGATGATTCATAAACAAAATAGGGACACTCAGCTATGGATAAGAGAGCATTATGCTACATGGATTTAATAATTTCTTACATTACTTTGTGAAAGTTACAGCAAACCTCATGAAATACTACGTCTCTCTCCTTTTATCTATTTTTCTCATTAATCACAAGCAAAAAATAATTTGCTTTCTACCTTTCTTGCAGTCTAGGCAAAGGGCACTGGAAAATTTACATCAAATGCAAACTGTACACGTGAGAAACATTTTGCTGTGAAACTTACCTATCATTCCTTGTGATTGTAGTACTTTGTCTTTTCTTTTCCTTTTTCCTCATTTTTGCCATAAATGAAACTTGTTTATTGAATTGTATCAATAAGCTTAGGGAGAAATCGTTTTGGCAACTGACATATTCTTCTTATACCTGTTTTGTTGTTCATGTTGGGTCACGTGTAGTAAATCTTACTAATTTTTTTGTATTCCTCATCATTCTTGTCAAATTATTGTAGGATTTTTTTGAATCTTTGAATGGTTTCAATCATAAAAGCAAGTCATGTCCTGTGATTTTTATCTCAAATAGATGTTTATGCTTGCTTTTCGTAATTATCAGTGTTATACTTTTCATCTTCCAGCAAATTTTTGTTTTACGTTAAGGCTGATTTTCTTAATCAATAGGACTGTCCTCTATATGGTTCTTGTTACAGGATTATTACATTATAAGCTATTCCTTGCCTCGAATCTGTAGTTCTGTGATGTGATTGATTTTTATTACTTTTGACACATTTCCATATTGTTATTTTGTTGCACATGTAATATTTTTAGATCTTCATGGAGTAGACTTCTTATTTCCTTGGTTTGCTAAAACTGTTTTGTCTTTTTGATATCTTTTGTCCAACTCCTTTAGCTTCTGTTGGCATTCTAAATTCCAATCTGGAAATATATGGCTTATTTTGCACAGATTACCTGTCTAAAGGTTTAAAGGAGCTTTTTGTATAAGAAGCTATATTATCTGCGATCTTAATCGATGTGGTTAGACCTTGTGTTTGAGCATGGCGTCTCCAATCTATGAACTTCTATTAGACTCAATTATAAGGAAGAATTATTAGGTTTCGAATTAAACAAAGCGACAGACTGAAAGAATGAAATTTTATCATCACTAGAAAATATTAAATCACAAGATATAGACTGATGACAGATTAATGCATAGACAGAAATTTTTCTCGTCCTTGAACTTTTAAAAACCAAGGTTCAACTGAACTTTGAACTAAGAAATCATCCGCCCTTGATGATCTTTTGAACACTCTCTTCAGCAGTCCTAGTTCCTTCAAGTGTGTACATGTTCCTGGCTTTTCCCAAGCATGATATACATTGCAACTTCTACCCTAAAAAGCTAAAAAAAGCAGAATATGTGAAGAAAATAGAACAGTGGGGCAATGCTGGAGAATTAGGTCTGGCTGAAGGCTTGGGCACTAACATCTTTAGTGGAAAGAGCTAGTAATTCATTCTTGTGGGACCATAATATAACGGATCAACTGTATAAAATATTCTTAGTATGAAGCCATACAAGCAAACATAGAGCAAATAGAACTTTGTGATGTACCTTTTTTTGACTTCATTTTGTTAAATGTAAAATTCTCTACTGAGTATCTTTCTTTAAAGAACTAGAAGTTAAGAAACTAATAGACTAATAGTTATGTCAAAATCTTTAACACACACACACTCCTTCCATCTGAATTTTCCCAGAGTTTTGAGTAAGAGTTGAAGAAGTTTTTAATATAAATATTTATTTTTTCCTCTCGAAAGTGATGGCATTGGATATTTATCTATCACTCCATATACTTATATAGGAGCATCTAATCATACACAGTCACTCGGAGTAATATGAATTCACGCCAAAAGATACAAAAGGTATAAAAATAACATGTATTTAATTATTGCTGTTCATTATACTCGATGAAAATTAAAAAATGTTAATGATCTATACATTGCACTGTAAACAGTTATCCATACCGTTGACTGATCTATAACACGCAAGAATCTTGATGCATGTACACAAAACTGTCTTTAAGACACGAAACTAGATTTATTTTGGGAATAGATGAACAAGATAGAAATCTTTACGAGGATTAGATATATACTTCACACTGAAAAAAAAAAACCATAGATATGCAGGAATTATCTAATTAGCATGAAACCAGAAGTAGATAGATTCCTATTGGGATCCAGGTACGTTCGAGCACCCAGGGGGTAGTGTGTGATATTGGCTAAAATCTCAGCTTTTATGTAAAATTAACGGTTTTAGACTAAGTACGGATTAGAATGAAGATGATATCCTGTATGTGAAAACTACATTATTTTTGATAATTAGGAGTATAAAGCAGTCTCCTCCTCCTAGTTTCTCTGCTTAGTGGCATGTTTCTATGTTTCTAGGTAATACAATGGCCAATACAAAAATCTACTTCTCTCTCAAATACTAATCAAGTGTGCAAATTCCTGTGCTGAAATTATACTTTTGTAATGTCTTTGGTGTGTAACTTATCAAGATCAGTAGACATCGTTGGACCAGCTATACCACCAACATACAATGTTGAACAAAGGGGATAAAATTATTAATGAGACACAGAAACTAATGTGCATATGCCTTTTACAATTATTTGGTAATTGTGAAAGCGGAAATTGAAATGAATGTGTTTAAAATGTTGCAACTGCAATACAATTTGTAGACAAGCCAAAAGGAAATTATCAATATTTGATGAAGGCATGCTCAATGTAAACCATTAGCTGTAGTTGATACGTTAGCTGTTAGATGCAGTGGGCCATGAGGAAAGGAAAAGGTCTTACTGATCTTACCTACTGATCTTACCTGAGCCATTAATTATTCTTGTGTTCAAATTTCTGAGAGCATTGATACTAATTTCTTTTGCAGCTGGAAAAGCTGAGTGATAAACAGTGTCAACCCGAATCTCAGCTGAAGTTCATAATAGAGGCCTGGCTACAGGTAATTAGTAATTTTTGCATTGATAAGCGGGATTGGCCGTTAATGTGTCACTAAGTTGATGCCTTTTATGGAAGATTTCATACAACTAGTCTGTACTTGTGACACTTCTCTCTGGAAGTTGGATATAAGGAAGTTTAGGGCTTCTCCTGTCCAAAAAGCCGAAGGATGAATTTGAAGAAATTTGTTTTAGATTCATCTGGCAGCATTATTGTAATTCATTGTATTTTCTAGCTCAAGATTCAACATATAATAATATGGGCATAGAAATATGCTTTTATTTGATTGATCCTTGCTCATAGTTAGAAGTAGGACCTAGTTTATCATGGTTAACAATCACAAAATGTCTAACATCTTCAGATTCTTATGCAAACCAGCAAGTTGATTTTAAGTCTTTTCTCCTTGGAGGTATTTTGAAGATATGCAATCTGTATCAGTTTGATGTAGCAGTGTTTGGAAATCAAGCATTCGGTGCCTTTCAGATTAATCTGTCTTGTTCTTATTCCGAGTAGTCTAAAAATATAGGTCTAAAAGAAATGTCACCAAGTATGTTCTCTGACTTGGAACATATTATGGTCCACTGAGGTCTTCCATAAGGTGGTTACATATTTTATTCTTGACTTTACATTTTTCGTTTCGCAGATTGTTGAATGTAGACGGGTTTTGAAATGGACATATGCATATGGATATTATTTACCCGAGCAAGAACGGGCCAAGAAGCAGTTCTTTGAGTACTTACAAGGTCTGTATGAAATTGGAAGCTCATATATTGTGTCTTTTCCCTTTTTTTGCTGCAACGTTGTATTTGTGTGTTCTTTAGGTGAGGCTGAGTCTGGTTTGGAACGGCTTCATCAGTGTGCAGAGAAGGAATTTCAAGGCTACCTCAATGCTGGGGGTCCATCAAAAGACTTTAATGAGTTCCGCACAAAGTTAGCTGGATTGACCAGGTGACTTAAGTTATAGCTGTTTCTTCAAGCGATAGCTTTCTATTTCCTTCATTAGATCAAATCATAGCATTTCATGAAAGACTGCATTCTAGCTGAACTGATGGTTCTGTTGCTGATGTTTCTGGTCAAAAGAAGTGTGGAAATTAATACTCGTTCACCATATCATAATTTTATCTGTATTTAATTTCAGTGAATATTTTGTGGGACAGATCATGAAGATTATGTTCTTCTATTTTAAATATATTTTGGAGTTGGATCACAATTTCATTATAAATGGATAGACAATGTACTCTTTGGTATGATTTCTAGTCATGTGTCTGGTTGATGTACTATTTTATAAAAAAATATCTTGTAGCGGCTGGAGTGGCAATTCTAGAATTGTATAGGAAGCTTAATTACAATTGAACAGAATCGTAGTGGAGACTTGATTAATACTTCTAAAGCTGAATTACACAAAAATGTTGTAACTGGTCATAGATGCATATATCGTACGAGTGCTGTTTTGGCTCATATAATTAGGGAAAAACTGATTTAATTACGTTCAAATTTTAGAGAGATGTTTGGTTAAGACCATAGAATATAATTGATTTTTTGTGATCGGTCATCGAATCAGGAGAAGATAGAGAAAGGGAAGGAGAGAAGGGCGGAAATGTTGGTCAAAGGGATGGAAATAAATTACCCGTAAGATTTTTTTTTTGTGGGTTGAGGAGGGTCAAGGAAAAGAAAGTCGAGACTGGAAAACTGAGAGGGAGAAAGGGGTAGCAGTTGAAAGAAGTTGAAAAGGTAAAGTATGATCATTTAGGATATTTCTTTACCTTTATGGAGTTACAGCTGTCCGTTAAATTGTAATTTTCACTCTGTTTGTTATGTCATTTCAGTTTTCATCTCTACGTTAAAAATATAATGCTCTCAGGCATGTGAACCTGTCTCATTCAATTTTTTGAATTCTAACAATTGCAGTGTGACTAAGAATTACTTTGAGAACTTGGTCCAAGCTTTAGAATATGGTCTATCAGATGTAGACTCTCAGGGCACTGGCAGTAGGGCAGGTAACTTGAAAACTCTGGGGAGCGGCAACAGCAAGGGGAAAAGCAATAGAGGCAAGGGAACTACGTCCAGGTCGAACAGTTCTCGAAACATAGATGATTCAGGACATTGGTCTTGCGAATGTTGCAGCTTTGCCAATGCTAGATCAGTTGCTGTTTGCCAAATGTGCCAGCAACGCCGGTGAAGCCATTCACCCCACTTTTCTACGTAGTTTTACAGAACCAAGTATGTCTCTCATAGTGGAGGCGCACTGCCTTTCCCATCGGTGGACGTGGGACGAAGGAACATAGAATGAAAAATTGGGAAAAAGAAGTGGGAATAGAAGAGTAGAAAACCCCCCACTTCAATTATACGTACACAGTTTCTGTAATGCGTGTCATCAATTGCTGTAGCCTGTATTGAAATATACAGCCAGAAAAACTTCAGTTAGTATATTATGTTTTACTTTTAAGTAGGTGCCTGGGGCCCACCTGTAACTCTATGAGTAAAATATATTTTAGGGCTGAAAAAACTCGTAGTTTCTTGAAATGTTTAGCAAAATTCTGCGTTCATTCTACTCAGAATGTTGGAAGTTAAACTTACAGAGCCATTTTCAAGATTGTACAAGCACATGTACATAAAGTATAAATATATTTGTGTGCGCGCATGCGTAAAACTAAGATTGAACATAAAGAATTAGATGGTTTCTGGTTTTCATGCTCAGAAACTTTTGCAGAGTTGAAAATCAGTGAAAAATGGTTTAAAAAACAGGAGATTGATGTTGAGAAAGATTTATAGTTTTGCCTACCCTTGTGAGAGACGAGTGCTGAAGCCAAAATCAATGCAAATCAAAGGTTCATTATATTCAAATCTACACATTCAGCTTGATCTTATGGCTCTCTTCAGTTCCTCAAGAGTCAAACTTCATTAAATAAGCTTCATTTTCCATGGATAATTGAACATTGTAAAGCTCAACTTCTTAATTTCTTTGATCTTTGTGATAGTCTAGAAATTTCAATTTTATGCAGACATTGATTGGTAAACCAGACGCTGCTGAGGATTTCATAGCTATTTCATCTCTAAATGATGGTGGCTGGTGGCGACTGGTGGTGGGTGTGTGGGACGAGGAAGATAATATTTTTAAAAGTTGAAAGTGGAAATAGAGATATGATCAATTTGCCCCACTTAAATGGTCAAAAGGGGGAAAAAATTTGGGTCAACTAACAGATAGATGTACGGATTCCATCGACGTGTCCTCCATCTGCAACGGTAAGTAAATGTTTGGGACCTCACTTGTCAAAATGAAAGGTTTGGATGATTCCTGCTAAGTTTTGAAACGTTAGGGACTGCTGCTATTCTCCCTATTAATTATAATGATGAGGAGAGCTAAAAATTCCTTTGGCTTCCTCTAAAATATATTTGTCTTGAGAAGGGTATTATTTAACAATTATTAATAATAATAGATTATATATTTATAGCTAGGGGCGATTAGGTCTTTGGCTTAAAGGTATGGAACAATTTGCATTTTTGAAAGTGCGGAGGACCCAACTGCAATTTCCTCCTGAAAATAAATTAAGGGCATGTTTGAACCGCATTCTTTACGTATAATGCATTTTGGAATAATAGATTGATGAAAAATGTATAGTTAAAAATGAAGGAAATTTTTTTGGGTTGTGTGTAATATTATTTTATTGAAAAATATATGGTTGAAAATAATAGAGAAAAATGTATTTAAAAAAAAAAATGGAAATCAAACCGCGTATAAAAGAAAGTGTAACTTCATTCATTTTTTTAAGGAAATACATTCAAAATGATCAATTGTATCAAAAGTACATAAGCTAGGGAACATTTGTGTTGGTAATATATATTTAAATGGATAAATACCGGCTTAACGAGTAAAATATTGACAAATAACGTATTTGCATCGATACCATATTTACATGATAGATACCGTATTTGCAGGTCAGATACCGTATATGCAAGACTGATACCGTATATGCAATATAGTTGATTTACAATTTACACATACCTTATATGCAAGTAATAGAGACACCGTATTCACATGTAACAAGTACCTTATTAGCCCAAAAAAAAATAAAAAATCAGAGCTAATAATTTTATTAACTGCAATAAAATAATCAGAACAAATAATTTAAATTGTAGTAAAAGAAATTCCAAACTGTGGCATGTGCGAACACAGTTTGCGTTAAAACAGATTCGCTCCCTCACTGTATGTGCTTGAAGTTTAATTTGAGCGTCTACTTTCCAGGATACAACGGTAAAAAAGTAGAGTCTGAGCAGCACAAATTCTACTCCGGCGAACTGATTTAGTACCCAAAAAATATCACCACCGAGAAAATCGAAACCAGGAAATTCGACAGAGACACAGTACCGTAAACGATGCAGATGCAGTATGTAAAACAGTGATTTTTCTCCTTCCTTTTCGTATGTCTGAATTGTGGAAAATCGATTTTCATATATAGACTTTTAACTCCCATAAATTTATTCATTAACTCATTGGTAATAACCACAGGAGTTTCAAACGTTTCTGGAGTTTCAGAAACCAAAAGTCAGTTTTAGAAAGCAAAAAAAATTCCAAAACGTAGGCTCTTCTAAGGGGCCAATTTTTGGTCAATCCAATCCGACATTCGTGTGTGCAGGTCGCGCTCGCATACGAGTTCAAGGTTCGAAGCCTATTTCGGTCTGTGATTTGCACCCACTGTGCGCGCACGTGGAGAGAGACTCAATGCTACACGTGATCACACATTTCTAAAGTGTAATCCTATATAAAGTGGTTTTTGCTTTCCTCATTTTCATTTGTGGGATAACCATTAATTGGTTTCCTTACAATATATGGGTTTCAATTGGCACACTTTGAACTCCAATTTCTCATTCACCCGAACATCATTTTTGACAAGTCAATATATGATTTCGATATTCTCACAGAGGAGAACACAAATCAACTTTCATAGTCCAAAATGAACAACTTGATCCTACTCAAATTTAGCTCCAAAGTCAGTCATAAACCCATTTTCCAACGATTTGTACCAAGATTTAAAAGTTTGAACAAAAAAAATAATAATAAATGCAGGATGAACAAATGTTAGAAACCATTTACCCACTTTCCAATGAAATTCTTTAAAAAACTTTTTTTCTTTCATATTATCATTCATTAGATGAATATTTAAAATATGATTTTCTCTTGCAGTGTTTTTCTAAAATTAATATTCTATCTGCAATGGGTTACTTGAAAAGCATGTTTAAAAGAGCTTATAAAAAGTTTATTTTAAGTAAATTTACTCATAAATAAAAAGTAGATTTTAAATAAGATAATACTGTAAGAAATATTAGGTTAACTTAGCTGTTGCTAAGGCCTGGGAGTGGGAGCTTCTAGCTAAGGCCGCGGAAGCCAGTGTTTTATTCACTTTTATCCCAATGGAAGTCAACTAACTAAGACCACTTTGAAATATTGATTTTTTGAAAAATGTGTGGTTAAAAAATATGAAAAAATTTTGGATTATAAAATTATTTTATTAAGAATGCGTGGTTGAAAATGAGTTAAAAAAAAACTCAAACATAGGCTAAATAAGAATCTACCATTCCTTCTTAATTCCGCTTAAAACCTAGTTTCATCCACAACGACACCAAGTAAAACAAACAAAACAAAAAAGTTTTACTTATATGAAATTTACTAAAGGAATTACGCTATTAATCTTTACTTTTTATTGTATTTGCATAATTAATCTCTTAAGCTGAAAATTGTTCAGTCTCTATAAAATTGTCATATAATCTTGTTCGAAATAAGTCTTATTTAAAAATTTTCAGACGCAGGGAAAATTAGACACACGTATGTGACAATTAAATGAAGATTTAATCAATTCTATCTTTGGAACTTATTGTACAACTATAATAAAAATCAAATGCCTACTACTTCTTTTTAAAGGTTCGCTCACTAACACAAACACCTCCCAACATCACCCTTTCTAAAATAGCAACGGTGATAAAGATATGGGGATAGAGGACGTTGGGTTTGTTCAAGTTCTAAAGAGAGAAGAACTCGACTTGATTGTTATTTGACAACGAGGAAGTGATATAAATTTAATTTTAAGAATAAATTAAGAATGAAAAGAAATATCTCCGATCCACTCGAGCAAGTAAATAGCTTAGTCAAACGGAATTTCTAGGTTGCTTGTATTAGCCTTTGTTTGTTGAAGCGGACAAAAGGACTTCTTGAGCGAGCTTTCAAGTTGTTTACAAAAATCTCTATATGTTGGCTGAAAATGAAATCTTTTAAAGAGAAAGGTTGCTTCCTTTCTTGGAAGATCACATCTTTTCATTCAAAGGATTGTCAATTGCACATAAATAAGTTGTTTAGTAAGAATAAAAGAAAATTCTAACAATCATATGTGGGGTAATAATACCAAGGGTTCCAATGTTGGAAAATTATTCAATTTGTCATGTGGGCCGACATATGTAATTAGTTGTGTATAAATGCTATCTTA
>CAIGRP010078664.1:0-33713 GCA_903798385.1 Fraxinus cuspidata
TATATAATCTAAAAATTTAGTTCATTTCCAACCAAAAAATTTTGTTCCGGCGGATCCAGCACGGACGGCCACCGAGGCTCGCCGAGTGCTGGGTCCGCCCTTGCTTCCATTCCAAGTCCAATTATTTCTTTCGTGCAGCTTTCTTGAATTCTATTTTCATTATAATTTGTTTTTCAAATGACCAAGTGAGGCCCATTTAAATCCACTAACTAATTATTAATTAATGTAATTTTCTCTCCAAGGTTTCATCTTTTCCAAATATTACAATTTAGTCCTTGAAACAAATTTATTTGTGCAATCCATGTTCTCTTTATTTCAATTCAAGCCCTTCAATTTTCAGATTGTAGAGTTTGATCTCCAACATTGCATCCAATATCCAATTAAACCTTCTTTCATTTTTAACTGCTTCAAAACGAGTTCATAACTGAAACAATATAAAATTAACCAAAATTAAGTAAAATTCAAATTTGACGATAAGTGCAAAAACGCACTTATCAAACACCCCCCAACTAAAACATCTATTAATTCTTGAACAAAACAAAACTCAGACACAAACCATATTACTATCTAGAGCAAGTCACAAATAACAGACTTAACATTGGACTACTTCATATATGCCTCATGTTCGAATTTAAGTAACACTTTAGAAAGATTCAAACAATATCAAATATAAATTGTTACTTATCCAATGCTCGACTTAGTGTGCGCGAGCGTACGATTAGCCAACATTAAACTCACAATCAATTAAGTTGGACAGTGTGATGCTATGAGTTGATTCATATAATTGATAGGTTAATATAGTTGAACAAAATTACTTATCCTTAGACCAAATTTAGCATAGTTTGGGGGTGATTTTGCTGTTGTAGGGAGATACGGATGTGAACAGGGATTTAATGTGTGACAACTTTTACGTGGATTGTCTTAGATTGTTGGGATAAAATTTGACTAAAATCTTAAGTTGGACGTCGGTTTACTTGAATATGTGTTTGATAAGGGGTATTGCACTAATCAATGCATAATTTTTTAAATATGAAAATTCTCTTCGAAACCTTTTTTTACTTGAGTTATTGAGTCTGCAAGGGTGTTTAAAACTTGGTGCCCTAAAGTTATCTGATTTGGGAGTCATCGACCTAAAACTTGTTACATGAGTCATTTAAAAAGTTTAAAGGAGAGAATGCAAAAAGAAAACTACTTCTGAAAATAAAAAAAATAACAAGCAAGTGAAAAAAAAAATACTAAATGCCTCGGTTAAACTCCAAACACTTGTTTGAGTGAATATGACTTTTGATAAATGATAATTAGCTTAAATTGAGTCTTGAAGGTCGAAGCAATCAAAGAATTGGAGAATCCTTGTTTATTGATGTGTTGATTTATAATTAGCAGAGTCCACCTGAACAAGATAGAGTGGTGATAGTAATGAAAAATTCAATCTTAGATTACACGCTGGGAAAATAGTGAAAAAAGAACAAGTTTGAAGGTGTGTGAATCATACGAGAGGTGAAAGAATATATTTCATCACAAAGAATATAAATTCATGATTGTAAATTTAATTCTTCACACACACATGTCAGTTTTGCATTTGAAGAATGAATTTTGGTTTGGTATTGTGAATTCGAAATAATTTGTTGATTTAGTACTGTAATTTCAAATATAAGATAAAAAACTAGATTGTCTAACTAAATATTTTAATATGCTTGTGCGTTTGTTGTTATTTAGGTTATAGTTTTGTTTGAGAGCAAATGTTTAAATTTGAAGGTATTTGATGTGTGTATAAAATACACTTATTTGGGATCCTAAAATATCAATATTTGGTAGTTATTTAGATAAAATATATTCTAAGTTGTTATATTTTATGTCATATAGGTAAAAACTCAATGGTTGAACAAGAAATCGAAAGAAAGAAGCGAAAATTGGTGAAAGGGGGCAAAATGCAAAATTTAAGAACCAAATAGAAAATTCAATAGTTGATTCGGACACAATAAGAAATTCAAGATTTCAAGATTTATTTTCATCTTCTCAATTTATCAAAAATTCAAATTATATATTTTAACTTAAATATTATTTCTTGTAATTTCGATATGTTAGATTAATTTTATACATTGTTATGGTGAGATGAATCATTGTTATGATAATTGATTTGATTTATGTATGTTTTTTATCGTTCTTTTCAATTGCTTGATCATCAATTGAATTGTCAGTGTATTTTATTGTTATCGAGAGGAACAATAGGGTTTAAGCACATTATAATAAACATTGTACGATTTGATGGAGGACACACACACACACACACACACACACACATATATATGGTTTCAATATGTGTTCTAGTACTTATTAATACATTTATCATGTTTGCATCTTTTATCGATAGATAGAAGGGTTAAATGAGGGGTATAGATTTGATCGATATCGAAATAGGTTTTCAATTAAATTAAGAACATTGACCAACATGAATGATTTCAAATAGCCACTTCAATTTTTACATTGAAAATGAAATAATAAGGAGGATTCGACATCTTAGCAATACATCTCACATATATTTGAAAAACACATTTACATATTTTCATTAGTTTACTTTATAATTTAGATATTAACATAGAAAGAAAATCACAAAATTTATATGCTATTCGATTAAAGTTACAATTAATTTTAACTCGGTCAAATACATAGTCCTCCTATGTTCGACACTCTATTCATCATTATATTACTTGACTACGATCCCATACACTTGCGGGTTTTCAAAGGATCAACCCCTCTTCTTTATTCTTATCCACATTCGGACGGTTAACTCGAGTCTCGGACGTATGAACTGCATCTTCAATTACTAGCTCTGTGGCTTAATTGGTGTTAAATATCACTTGAAGTTTAAATTAAGTGACTAGATATCTTAAATGAGATCCCTATATCTAATTTTAAGATATCTAATAATTTAATGTATTTTATTGCAAATTAAATGAAAGAAGTTGACTAAAAGAAACCTGCCTAATCAATTATGGCATACGATTAATAAATTTTTAATAAAATAAGATTTTTAATAAATTTTGATAAAAATTGATAAAATATATGGTTAAAAAGTTGTGGATCTTATGAAATGTGCCATTAAAATTAATTATTAATTTTGACGTAAATTAAAATCTTAATTTTAATCATAACCTAACATGTGATATATGTGTATATTTACTAGAGTACATGTCAACCCTGATCAACATATAAAAATAATAAAAACAAAGCCGAACAAGCAATGATAAAAAAAATACAAGATAAATTGACAACTTTGGCCTTAATAGAGTTTTTTTTTATTGCATTCATATCCGGCTCTCAAGTTGCCAAGCAGTCCAACAAATACAAATACTCTCTCCGTCTCAATTATATAAGATGAGTTTCTTTTTTCTCTTGTTCCAAATATATAGGCATACTTCCTAATGTAAAATATTTTATTGTGTTTCTTTACCAATATACCCTTATTGAATTTTTCCCACTTAATATACCAACTTCTTGAAATCATTCAAATACACATTTTCCACTTCTTGGAAACATGGATCAACTCTCATTTCTTCTTCTTCTTCAAATTCTTTATTAATTCCAACAATAATTTAATTTTACATATTGAAAATTAAATATGGGTAAATTAGAAAATATCTTGGCAAAAATTAATTTTTCAATGACATTAAAGAAGTTTTCTTAATCTGTGTGACAAACGAAACAAGCCTATATAATTGGGACGGATGGAGTAATTAATTTCCCATTGAGAAGGTCGCTTTTCTATCACTCAAATGAATAATTAAAAAAATACTTTGTTAGGGATTAAATTTATAATTTAATTTAAATCAAAGTCAACAATTTTAACCACGTATTTTATTACATTCATCACTTTTATACCTATCAAAATTTACTAAAAATATGAGTTTAGAGCCTCTTTGAGCTTCACTTTTTATGAAAAATATATTTTGGAATAGTATTTTGATGAAAATGTATTATTGAAAATAAAATTTTTTTTTGAATTTACGTGAAAAAATATATTTATAAAATAATGGAAGAATTCCGTCAAAGCTAAGAAACTTCCATGTAAGTAGTAACCTCCAGTTCCCAGTCTCCCAAAAAAGAAAATTCCCATTTTCCCTTTCAGGGGTATATCCTGAAAAAAACGGTTTTTCCGGCTCAGTTTAGTGGCATTTCTCTCCCTTCTTGGTTGGTTCTATTCATTTTTTTTTACACACATTATTATACAATGATTTTTGTTTATTTGTTTATCTATCTATAGTTCACTACTTATATGAGATGAATATGGGGAAATGGGATTTCCAAAATGCGAGTAAAGTTTGGTATTTTTTTGGTAAAGGTTGAATGGGTGGAGGTTGGATTTGACTTCACTTTCTGTTTTTGTATAAACTAAAAGCCATCATTCAATTTACGTTTCTTCTAATTCTGAATGTACTTACTTTTCAATTTCTGTGGGAATATAATTTCCTGTGGATTAGTATATTTCAGCTTATTGAACATGTAATAACCGTGCATGTATCTGGAAGTTCATATATAGGTCGGTAATAGTCTATAGAAGTCGGCGCAGCGTGGACGAAGTCTCCTCTGCCGCCTTCTCTTTTCCTGGGCAACTTAAACTCATATTTCGTTGAATTTTTCTCGTTCATGATATACATAAACACGTGACTACAAATCTATTAGAAATAAAGCATTTAGAACTTCGCCAATTTGAGTTTCTTGGTAGTTTTGTTATTTGGTCCTGTGTTTGACTTGATCTAAGAGAAGATTGTTCTGCAAGAACTTGGATTTATTATTCGATTCTTGTGAAATTGATTTAAGGATTTGTTTTATTCCTGGCTTTTTTATCCTGGGCTGTGTATTGGGTTTTGGGGGTAATTGATTCTGAAGTGCCCTTTGGATTTCCTGAGTTTTGTTAGATATTCGGGGTAAAGTTTCTTGGATTCTCGGGCTAAGAATTTTTAGATAGATTGGATTGGATTGAATTGAATTGATGGGAAATAAAAGTTCAAGTCCTAGGGATGGGGGGAGTTGGATGCAATCTTCATCATTCTCATCCAGTTCTTCGAATTCGTGGCAACAAGAACATCCTCAATCAATGTATCCACAATACACTCAGAATTATCCTGTGCAGCATCCTCATCCAGCACCTAATCAGTACCATGTTCCTCCTCAAAATTATGGGGCTCCATCCCAAAAGAAGCTAGACAGGAGGTATTCGAGGATTGCAGACAATTATAATTCATTAGAGGAGGTTCGTATAAAGCAACATCTCAAATATAATTTTACGTGGAAAACCAGAATTGGCAATTTTATATGATACCATATTGTGGATGCCAAAGTTTATGATTGTATTATAAGTGCTAGCCTAAATCCTTATTCTCTTTTTGTATGACATAATTGAAACATGCAAAAGATAAAAAAAATCTGCTTAGACAGAATTTTGATTTGACCTCGTGGGCGAGGGGAGAGAGAATTGATTCACAGTTAAATATAGGCATTATTCAAACAAGATAAGGAGAAAATTGTGTCCACTGCATGAGGCAAATGAAGTTTTAAATATTATAATTGCACATCGATGACATACAAAATCCTTGGATGTTTAACAACCTAATTTTATAAGAAATTAATTAGTTAACTCATGTTTTGGAGGCACAATTTGTACTTTTTGTTTCGCATTGCTACCTTGTTACCAACCGCTTCAAAATTTAGGTGCATGATTTTCATTCAATAGGTCATTTTGTTGGGGGAAGGTGTGCTCAGCTGGCTATTATTTTATCATGAATGCTGGCATGCATCTTAACTCTTATGGTATAGCTTTAATAGGACTCAGATGCTTGGTAATTTCTCACAGGCTGTTTAGGCTTGCACTTTATTGGTTTCTCCTAATTATCAGATGGAGAATCTAAAGCATGTCAATACAAATGCATGAAAAGAACTTATTCTACAGTTGATAAAACCATATTTTTTACTGCAGCATTACAATGAAAATGTATTGTGACATAAGTTGATATTTTGACATGTTACAATAACAACGCTCATAATTGGTACTTTCTGAAATGCTCCTTTAAAAGTTGACATGTGTGTTAGTTGATCTTCTCTCTCTCCAGTGGATCATCGGCAATAAATAAAGGGAAACTGTGCAATTGCTTTATTTATAAATGCACAATCACCATTCAACTTTTAAACACATAACACGTCGTTTGCCAATTTTATAAGAAAGCTCTTTGCTTGTGACTATAGCAATGGAAAATATTCCGTGGGATGAAAACTAATACGTTGGAACTCAAATACACTGGAATTAGATTACTCAGTATATTCCAACTATAATTTGCTTGTCTAGACTGTGCTTTAACATGTATGGTATTTTGATGTTTCCTGCATTATTAGCTTTCATTTATGATGTGATATTTTTTCCAGTCTCTTAATGTTTAAGCTTTCACAAAATCTTGAAACAAAAACACTATTTTCTTTAGGTGACTGAAGCTCTTGCACGTGCTGGCCTTGAGTCTTCCAACCTAATTGTAGGTATTGATTTCATCAAGAGCAATGAATGGACAGGTTGTACATTTTTTTATTTAGATAGCTAATTAAGTATAAGATAATGTGAAGTACACTGAAACTTGAATACTTTTTTAGGTAAGAGATCGTATAATGGTCGAAGCTTACATCATATTGGAAGTGGTTTAAATCCCTATGAGCAAGCTATATCTATTATCGGGAGAACCTTATCGGCTTTTGATGAGGATAACTTGATACCCTGTTTCGGATTTGGAGATGGTATTACACAATAAACTTGTAGTTTTCTTTCTCAGATTCTGGATTTGGCTTAGTCAAGTTACAAAATTTTAAATCTATCTCTCTTTTTTAATATATTTTGACAGCATCAACTCATGATCAGGATGTATTCAGTTTCTACCCTGCTGAGAGATTTTGTAATGGATTTGAAGATGTGCTAAGTTGTTACAAAGAAATTGTGCCTAATGTAAAATTGGCAGGTTCATAACCTACGTAGACTATTGGGTCAAGTTAATATTTGAATGCTAATTGGAATATATAGCTTATTCTCTCTTTCACTTTGCTGCAGGACCGACATCATTTGCGCCTATAATTGAAATGGCCACGACTATTGTTGAGCAGAGTGGAGGCCAGTACCATGTTTTGCTGATTATTGCTGATGGACAGGTATTTTTATTTTTTATTTCTTATCATGGATACAAGTTACAGGCCTTTCACTTTAGGAGAATGAATATCTAAAGTATTGGTCTTTGGGAGTAACATTGTAATGGATACAAGGATAGAGACATATTTGTGAGTTTTTATCAGGATTCAGGAGACATATCAAGACATTTGTTGCGTGTATTTTATGGCAACAAATAAATTTCATAATTTTTTGACTTTATAGATGTGAACTTATTTACCATTGTGGCTGGATTGGCCAAGGATGGAGCTGCACAGGTTGCCTTGTACATGAGAAATCAGTTTCTTTTGTTGTAATCTAGTATGCTTGAAGATGTCTAATAGTGTCATTAAACAAAACAATAACTTGCTTTGGCATTGGCTTGTTCACTTTGTGTCTGTAATTCGATGTTATATCTCATCATTGATATCAGCAAGTATACAAATTCCAATATCCAGTCAAGCAAAATAATAGTCTCGCCAATATCAAGACTTCAAGCACTATCTTCTCCTGTTAGTTTACTTTTCATATTTGTGTTTTACTTTGTTCATTAATAATCTACTTGTGAAAATGATGGATAATTTTGACTTGTAGCAAATATTTTCCTACTCAACATTCAACAAAGCTAAAATAGTTGTCTTGTCGTACAATGCTAGAACCTTTTTCGTTTGTTTTTTTTGCTTGTGTGTGAGAGTATGTAGTATCGAGTCAATAATGAACATTTCATCAAGTTTGTTTATCATTGTAGGTAACCAGAAGTGTTGATACTGACGGCCGTCAGTTAAGTCCACAGGAGCAGAAAACTGTTCAGGCAATTGTCGAAGCAAGGTAAATATTTGTAACTCTCTTTTAACAAGGTTTCCAACATGTCAGTCTCATATATCATGCTGTTGTGACATTTGCAGCAAGTTTCCTTTGTCTATTATTTTGGTTGGGGTTGGAGATGGCCCCTGGGATATGATGAAGGAATTTGATGATAACATTCCTGCTCGTGAATTCGATAATTTCCAGGTCAGATTTAGTGGCTTGCTTTCTATTATATTTTATAATGAGGTATATGTGTATGCTTAGCTGATGGGAGATCTTTCTGTTTTGCAGTTTGTAAATTTTACAGAGATTATGTCCAGAAGTGCGCAGCAATCTCGAAAAGAGACGGAATTTGCTCTTTCAGCATTGATGGAAATTCCATCCCAATACAAAGCAACAATGGAGCTTAATTTGTTGGGGTAATTTTTGTTATTATGTTGTTCTCCCTCTATTGCGTGTGTTTGTTCACGAGCCCACATACATGTGTGCGCAATATTTGTGTGCGCGCTCTCTTATCGTGCTAAATCCATTGTTTGCTTATTCAGTGGAAGGAAAGGAAATGCTCCAGAGATTGTTGCTCTTCCACCCCCTGTCTATGGTGCAGCATCAGGCCACAGTTCGAAATTCGCACATGCAATTAGTTTTCAACATAGCTCAAGTTCATATTACGACCACAAAAGTTCAGCTGCTGCTGCTGCTGCTCCACCATCTGCTCCAAGCTCTACTTATGATAATCAGGTAATATTCTATTCTGAACCAGGGAAACATTTATTTAACTACCTGGGAACTTGTGCTTGTTACCTGTAGGGCTCTTTGTATTTTCCTTTTAACCTCAGTAAATTGTGTTTGCATTTGGCAGATTTGTCCCATTTGCCTTAGTAACCCAAAGGACATGGCATTTGGTTGTGGGCATCAGGTATTTTTTTTTTTTTTTCCCAATAGGAATCAACACGGGCATGTTTGGTAGGGGGTGGTGGTTACCACTGACAATGTTATATAAAAAGGACGAAGTTAAAATCTTGTAAATTTAGTCCTATTGACTACTGAGTACCAAGCATTTTTAGTGTTTTATGGTGATCTATTAAGTGGAATATATTTACATTTAACATTTTCTTGTTTGTCAGACGTGTTGTGACTGTGGAGAAGACCTCCAGCTTTGTCCAATTTGCCGAAGTCCAATCCAAACCAGAATAAAGCTTTACTAAGTATCGTATCTCATAGCTTGATCTCCAGTACCAAATTCGTTGCAATTCATTCTGATGTAAAAAATGCGGTAGCTAGAGAAATCATCACCTTATATTTTTAATGGTCATTCATTGTAATTTTTTAATTTTTTTCGGGTGATAGCATGAAGGTTACACATCAAACAATTGAATATTCTCCTGTTTGTTTATTAAATGTTTTGCCGATCCACTTGATTGCAGTGAGGGATTGAGGGTATTTACAGTTGGTGCCTTTTGTTATCAAAGATTTTCGTCCATTGTATCGTCCATTCAATCACACTTGGAGGTGCCTCTATATATCAATTTTGTAAACTTTTGCTGGTTTTTTCTCGGATGCTTCATGATATAGACATACAGATTATTCTGATTTAGAATTTTTCCCTTGCCTATCCTTCTTAAGCAAATAACTTTTTGTCTTTTGCTCAGTCACCCGTTCTAATTGCATCTTTTCCAGTTGTTCATTTGGCGTACAATGCGATCCGAACTCGAAAAAGACTATTACACATGTTAAAAAGAGCAAAATAAATAAGTTTCTTCACATTGTGATGCTATGTGATTTAAATAGCGGACTACGATGGCCAATCAATCGAAAGCAATTGCTCGACTATCACTATCATTGCCCACTAGCATTGTGATCGATTGGCTATTGTGATGGTCGACCAACTAACACGATGGTTGATAGACTATTGCAATGGTCGACAAACACTATGTCGGTCGACTGACTACCACGATGATCGATTGACTAACGCGATGACTTACCAACACGCGTCAATTGGCTGACTACCACGATGATCTACCGAAACCAAGTCGGTCGATTGACTAATAGATGGTCGATCAATTAGCGCGGTGACCTACTGGCACCACGTTGGTCGACTAACTTCAATAATGGTTGACCGTGAAGGTCCAAGAATGGCTAACCAAGAGGGGATGAATTAGTTATTTAAAACTTTTTCGTAAAATTAATATAAATACAAGCAAGTATGAACCAAATAGATAAATTCAAATAGTAAGTGCAATAAGTAAGAGAGAGAGAGATAGAGGATGCAAACGATATAATTATGAAGGTTCAATTCAAAACAATGATCTACGTCCTTCGTTACCGAGCTTTCGGGCACGAGCAAGGCCTTTTCACTACGTTGATTGACTTATGGGGAAATCTAACCATTTACAATGCTTCTGGTGACTCACAAACAAAAAGCACTAATCATTATACAACGTTAGAGCTTTATGGGACCTCAATATGATCCACAAATTTAATAGAATAGTGATTTTGCAATTGAAACTTCTCTCTTAAAAAATAATATGATCAAACTAAGTACAAAGAGAGAAATATGATAACACTTTAATATAAAGCAATGAATGAAGTTCAAATGTTAGGTAAGAAAATATTTGATGAGTAGATTGATTTTTCAAAAGTTAATTCAATCAAAAGTTTTTCAAAATAAATGATTTGATAAAGATGAAACAATGCAGCTTTGCAATAAGAATATCTCAAATAAATACTCTTAAAAGTGTTGTATTGAATATAAAGTGAAGTGATATTTATAGCAGTCAAAATGTCAAAAATTTTGGCGAACCGGACGACCCTATCGGACGTTCGCCACTAAACTGGATGACTAAACTAGTGGTTGTGCATCAGAAATTAAAATGGTTAAAATTTTGACCATTGGGCCACCGGACGTCCGGCATGACAAAAAAAATTTGGATTTCTCTTTTCTTGATTGATTATTTTAACAAGTGTGGGTTCTTAAGAAACATATTCACTTAACTTTTCGAAACGAGTGTAATTAATAAAATATTTAAAAATAAGTGAAGATTTTTGTTACATCGAAAATAATTTTTATGCAAGCGTTTTTATGAAAAGTTTATCTTATGCATAAAAATTTAACTTACTAACTTTTAGTAATCCATTGCTAAGAATTAAAATATTTTACCTTTACATATGGATTCAAAGTAACTAAGTCTAATATTTTCAAAGAATGCTTCGATTGATTTGATGTGATTGCTCAGCTTTCATTTCGTTTTTCTTTGATTGTTAAGTTGGTGATTTTGTTGTTCGTGATAATTCGAGCAAGTTTAGTGCCCAAGGTAATTCTGCTGATAAGCAGTGTTTGGATTTAGTTCACAGTTGTTAAGTTTGCCCTTTGGGGCTTTGTAGAAGAGGTAGGGTGTGTTTTCTTTGGAGTGTTCTATTTGGAGAATTTTTTGAGTTTGTTGAAGAGTTAGTTTTATTTCTTTGGAGCGTGACCTGAATTCTTGTTAAGTATTTGACTGAAAATACTTTTGGAGGTATATTCGGAATTATTTTGGAGAAGTCTTTAAGAAGTAAAAGACTACAAAGAGTAAAAAAAATATAAAAATTAGACCAAGAACTTGTTGGGATAGAGATCAGGTGCCAAAGCAAGGGATCCGGGCGCCTAGGCACTAGACAAAAGTATTGTGAAAGATTTGACCGAAGACGCAATGCTCGAGTGTTGCCTTGGCCGCTCGCTGATAGTGAGCTAGGTCGCTCGAGCGACGATGATATTTTAGGTTTTTATTCAACCTCAAATATTCCATTATTAGTTTTGACCATTAGGTTGGATTTCATCTTATATTAAACTCTTCGTTTATTAATTTTCCTAATATTTTAGGGATTATTACATTATAAATATGTGGTGCATTACACATATTTGGAGAGTAAGAACATAATAAAAGAGAGGATCTTGTTTATAGAGAGAGTGACTGCAAATAGAGACATCCAGAGAGAGTCTTGTAAGATTTAGTCTAGCATATTGTAACTCCTTACTTTTTGATACGGTAAATTCTTCACCTCTGCCCATGGTGTTTTTACATAAATCTTATGTTCTTGTAATTGTTGTTATTTTCATCTTGTTCATTATCTCATCTTTAAATTGGCTCAATTTCTAAAAAGTGATATCAGAGTGTGTACCTACTTGATTTGTTTGTTAACAAATGGTATTAGAGCAAATTGTTATCACTTTATTTCTAACAGGATGTAATACATTTTTAATTGTCAGTAGCCAATAACTCTAAAGATGATTCGAATAATTCAAAAAAATGAGCATCTAGAATACAATTTATTAGATGCAATCATTATAATTATAAATAAAGAGTGGATTTGACTCTCCAAACTCTATATTTTAGAAAGTTCAAGTGAAAAGTGTAGTGGAACATAATTTCAAGGATAAACTATCTAAATAAATAGTATCTTATATTTAAAAAGTTGAGTATCTTCAAATAGACTTTTTAAATGTGAGATGATGTTTATTTTAGAGAGCCAAAGTTTGAAATTAGGCTCCAAGATATATATATTTTTTAGAGTGGTTTTGATTTCTACATTTCGAGAGTTAAACTTATCCTTTACTTTTATTTTCGTGTTTGTATATATTTAATAAAATAGCAAGTTTCAATGCTCCATTGCAATAATTATTCATATTATAATATTTTAGTCAATAACATCTAAGAACTATATACTAATTGAAAAATGAAGGATAAACAATAAATGATTATTTGGATAAGTAAAATAAAGTATTTGTTGGTATTTGAAAAAAAAAATTATTCTTTAGATTTAAAAATGCTTTCTATTATGATCAAGAGCCTCTTAATATACACAAGTGTGAAAAGAAAATGGTGAGACACACCAAAACTTAGCAAGAAAAAGAGCAAAAAGTAAAAATGAGAAGTAGCATTAAAACTATGATTCTTGTTTCCAAAACGTATTTAATTTTTCATTCCATGCGTGGGATCTTTCACTGTCGCATGCCAAACAAAATGCAAATCTCATTGGTATTGTCAAAGTATCTATCTTGTGCTTGGTTATTCAATTCTTTACACCTAGCATGTATAGACCGATTACATTTTTATGATACATTTATCAAGGAAAATTCTGAAGTTCCAACTAAAATGATGAAATGGTTTTGCATTATTTTAATTGAAGTAATGAGCCTCCACATATAGGTTTGATAGTATAAAAGAAATTAATTTTTTTTTTCTATTTTAAAGTAAGTTAATATGCAGTGCGACCTAGCAAAATGGCCCTATGTCATTTGCACTGTCCATGCATATCTATCGCATGCTAAATTTAACTGACAATTGTTAGATATTTCTCTCTTTTTTAATCATATAATTTTAAAAAAAAACTATGTAGGTATTGTTAGCTTTTTCTCATTTCTTTGAAGTTGTGAAAGTGATATTGAACATCTTCTCGATCATGAAAAGACATTTAGAGTTGTTTGGCTTAGATTTTTGAAAATAATTTGATTTTCAACTACATATTTTATAAAATCCATAATTTTCCTACTTTTTAAACGCACGTTTTTCTTTTTTAAAAAATCATTTTTTTTCTTTTCAAAAAATATCTTCAAAACAAGCTCTAAAAAAAAAAGAAAAAAACAGATTTGAAACTCTTATCTCCCTATCAATTTTATGTCACATTGTAATCAGTTTTGTTAGTTAGAAAGTCAAATTGAGGTACAAACACAGACTTCAAATCACGTAATTTCTCTATTATTGGAAGTACATTTGCATGGGTACGCGTGCTCATGGAGTTACACGAAGAAATTGTGAAATTCCATGTTAGACTTAAGTGAAGTCAACAAATTGGTTGATCTAACTAACCAATATTTACCTACTCACCTTCGACCTTTTTCTTATTCGTTTTATGATCCAATAAATATCAAATTTATTAAGGGCTTATTTGGAAAGCTATAGCTTTTTATATTCATTAAAAAATTTCTTGAGGAAGTCATCTTAAACAACATTCTTTTAAAAACTCTTCTAACAAGATAAAAGTTTTAAAATAGTTATCCAAACACATCGAAAAGTAATTTTTAATTTTAAAAGCAGTTTTTAACTTTTTAAAAGCTATACTTTACAATCTCTAACTAAAAGAAAACTCAGAATTAGAATAGCTGAGCTTCTAATTTAAAATTATACCTCAATCGTAAATGAAAATAACATTGTCTCTTCATCCATATTTCTCTAAACGTGCCATTATGAGTCGCTCTCTAACTAGCAAACCATGATTGAGTCTATTGATTCTACAATGTCCACGATCTCCCGTTCAACCTCACCAACTCACTTGAATGTGTAAACACTCTAATATTTATCGATACTATCAACTACACTTCTTAGAAAATTCACACTTCACTCATCGACTATGCCGTAAAGGGCTTTCTCCTATATATTATAGATGAATTATATAGTGATCACACTATATAAGAAGAAGAAACAAAAATTCTAACATATCATATAGGGGCCTCCTTCAACCCATACTTGCATGATACACTATAATTAATACTAAATTTGTGAAAACCATTATTGGCCGACACCCTTTGTCTTGTAAACCTAATTATAGAGTTTTGGACCCAACGTGGCTACTTCTTTCTTAGACAATGTATTATGGGTTCTTCTTAGGATTTTACCCAAATCCGAAGAAACCCTTCTTCGACTAATTATGGGACTTTATTCGTTTATATTCATATACATGTGACGTTGTCGAATGTCAGACAAAAAATTCACAAATTTTCACATCGTCCAATATGTTTGTTCTTTAGCTTCATCAATACATGCATAATGTGTAATCATTCATAATGATGTGTAATCTTATAGACATTTTAATTTACAACTTAAACCCTATCTCCCTATGCAGACTTAATTATTGGATGGGTGACAAAACATTAAACGATGATCTTTGATTGTTTTTATATCATTTTTAATCATTTGATTTAAAAACTTAAGATATTATATAGAGTCATCCGCAAGTAGAATACTTTTAAAATAGTATTATTTAATGTATATGTTAGCATTTGCGACTTTCTACTTTTTTTTTCCCTCTTATTCTTGTCTTTCTTTATAGTTTTATAACATTATCCATTTTCTTTGCAAGCAATTTTTTTATGATATGTGTGTGTGTAAATCAGAATGTATTTTGAGACTGCATTGATTAAATTAGCAAACAAATCTGAGGAAGAATTGCACCTCTCTAAGCTAAGCACATGGTCATAGGGATTAGCCAACCACCAATAAGAATAAGAAAGAAAAATAAATAAATAATCGAGAACTCCCTCCCTCCCTCACTCTAATACCCACCTAACCTTATTATATATAAATTAATTAATTAATTGATATAGTTACAAGGAAACATGAATAAGGACAAAACATTAGTTCCCGTTTGTCTCATATTAAGAATGATCGGCTACTTTCTTGATCAAAATATGAGTTACAATGAATGCTCAGTTGCTACATTTCTTAATTTTGTACTGCTTGTCTTAGAATGAATAATCATAAAGATCTATATATCATACGCTCAAGCGATCATTCTATTTAGACTTACTGCTAATCAAGCAATGAGAAAACCTATTTAGTCCATGTTTGATAACCATTATTTGAAAACTCTTTTTTCTACATACTCATTTTTAATTACACATTCACATAATAAAATATCGTACACGTAAATTCAAGACGAATCTCTATTTTTAATCACGCATTTTTCTAAAATTTACTATTTAAATATTTTCCCCAAATAATGGTTGTCAACCGGGGGCTTAATGTGATGTGATGTGATGGGTCACAATCTTCACAAATATATATATTATAAATTTGATCAAAATTATTTAATTATTAAACATAGTTACAAGCAAACAAAAATAGTTACAAGGAAACCAGAACCAGGACAAAACATTAGTTCATGTTTGTCTCGTATTAACTTGTTTGATTTTCATTATTTTTAAAATATGATATTTTTTCTTCTTTTCAACCACACATTTTTCAATAAGATATTACTACACGCAAATTCAAAATTTTTTCTTATTTTTAATCACATATTTTCCATCAATTTACTATTCAAAAATGTATTTTACACCAAAATAGGGCTCAAACAGATCCTAAGTATGCATCGACTACTTTCTTGATCAAAATATGAGTTATAATGAATGCTGAGTCAAACATTATCTCTTTACGTTTCTCAATTTTGTATTGTTTGCCTTAAGAATGAATAATCATAAAGGTCCATTTCATATGTTCCAGTGATCACTCTATTTGGACCAAACCCTAATTAAGCAATGAGAGAACCTATTTCATGTGATGTGTCACAATCTTCACTAATTAAAATTATAAGTTTGATCAAAACTAAATATAACATTATCATTCATCACTAAGCGGGCGGCTTATATTTTTCTTGTCATGGAACCTCTTGAGAGGCCCCAGCTTCGAGCACATTCCAATGTTACGAGTCGAACTGGTTGAGCCGCCAAGGGAAGGGAGAATGATATTATTAGGAAAAAACATTTTATACATAGGTAAATTTTATTCGTGGTCATTGAATTTTCTATTAATTCATTAAACTTTAATTTGTCTCGATTGAATTATTAAACTTTTATTTAGTTTCAAATTTCTATTACATTCGTCACCTATCATCTTCAAACTGATAGAAATTATTTAGTCGATAGTCAAAGAATAATTTATCTATCACGTAATTGCTACATGATGCCTTAAAAACAAACAAAACAAAAAGGAGAAAAAAAAATTATTTTTACTGAAATGTCTTTAAATTAAAATCTTAAAAGACATTTTTTTCGAAAAAAAATATATTTTAACAATTTTATGATGTGACGTGGTGATAATAATTACATGGAAGATCAAATGTGATATGACTATTAATTAAGCGATTCAATTAGTGATTGGAAAGTAAATGGGTTGAGAGATTTAAAATTGAAAATTGAAGTTCAGTGACTTAATTGAGATAACTTAAAGTTTAATAACTCAATTGTGATTTCGGTCATAGCTCAGTAACTGCAGATGCAATTTACCTTTTTCATACCCACACACTATTTTATTTGATATATACTAGCTCCGCCTATATATAAGTACCCTAGTCCAACTGCTTCTTTCCCCTTCTTTTACTAGTGTTTAGAGAGAGAAAATAAAATGATCAAGTTAAGGTCAAAGAGGTTCTCAAGAAGCAGCTCTAAGCTAGGTACTGGTGGCGCCACCCAAGGCGGTGGTGGAGGCAGCAAGTCATGTGTAATGATGACGAGTGAGATCAAATGGGAACTCCGTCCCGGAGGCATGCTTGTCCAGAAGAGAGAATGTAAAGAAAGTGTAGGTGAAGGAGTCATCACTATTAGAGTATCTACTGTCTCGCAATGGCACGATATAACGGTCCAAGCAACTTCAACATTTGGTAAGAAAACTCGAGAACAAGATTTTAACTTTTTCCCACTAAACATGACGATAATGTTTCATTATTCGTTAATATAAACAAATTTGTTCTTTCTTATTCTTTACTTTCAGGAGAATTGAAGATGCTGTTATCATTATTAACAAAATTGGAACCCAAAGAGCAAAGACTATTGTTCAAAGGCAAAGAAAGGGAGAATCATGAATATTTGCACATGGTTGGTGTTCGAGACAAAGACAAGGTTTTGCTGTTAGAAGATCCTGCTAACAAAGAGCAAAAACTCCGAGTCATCCGATCACCTCATTGCACCATCAGTGTCTAGTCCAACACTAAGTAATCAACATCGTAGGGATTTTCCGTTCTCACGTTAACTAACCACGGAAATTTTAACTACTTATTTCACAAGATATTAAACTAAGCAAAACTAAATTGTACTCTTCAATTCTGTTTAAACGTGTGCATTATGACCATCCGTTGGTCAACTTGACTTGCTAGGGAATACTTTTTTTCTCCTTTTTGTTTAATGTTTGGTACTGAACCCTTGATGGGTAGGGCATATATGAAACAAAAAAAAAATGGGTTTGTCTATACGTACATAATGATGTTCAATTTCTCACATGGAGAGGGATCTATTTCGTATATATTATATTTTATATAAGTGGGTCCCCTTCATACGAGGGCATTGACACAATTATATACATAAAATTATGTACAATTAGCATATTCCTAAAAAAAAATTAACCTGATGCTGTCCAAGTCATTTTGATTGGATTGTTATGTTTATAAATTGTTGATCCAATGATTCCATCTTTTATTATTATTATTATTATTATTAAAAATATATTTCTTTATTCTTATGCTTTTATGGTACATATAAATAAATTCAGGCGTGCAAAATATAATCAAATAAAGATGAATAGAAAGGATTGAGAGTACCTAAAAAGTTTCCAATTGCATTGGTTAAGTAGGTGAAAAGAAAAAGTAAAGTTGCGGGGTAAAATAATCATTAATTATATTTTGGAGGCTATAATGGCAATAAAAAAAAACAAAAGTACTTTTCAATTAAAGTGGTTGATTCGATTCTTGAATACTTTTGAACGCGCATGATGCTTCTATATAAGAACCAAATGGGACCACAAATTTTCTCTGTTTACCAGAAAGAGTGGATCGAACCATTTAAGACTGCCTAGTTTTTGAAACATGACTTAATAATCAAATCAGAATGTCAGAAAATCAGATATGACGAAATGCCCATAGATTGCTGATTTTTCTGGTAGTACCATCTAAGAAAGCCTATCGTAATTGTTAGAGTTAAGCAAATAATTAGGAAATCAATTAAAAGTGACTTACAATAATTGTTAAAATTAAATGAACAGGTACGGAAGAGATGAGAATGGAAATGACAAACTATCTTTAGAAATTGTTCTTGGACTTGAATGCTAAAATACTCATTGACATCATCTAAATCATGGTAGAAGAGATTAGGGCTAGGTCAACGTTCCATTGTCGGGGATGGTGGAGGAATTTGAAGAAGCTACTAATGGAGTCTCATTTCACTATCCGAATCATGCTACTATTTACTATTCTATCTTCTGTTACACTCATTCATGTCTCTTGCTTCGAGTTCCAAGTAGGTGATAGGGCTGGTTGGATCGTTCCTCCGACGAATCACACTAAATTCTACAACGATTGGGCTTCCGAAAAGCGGTTCAAGATCAACGACATTATTCGTAAGTCCTATATTACACTACTAACTCATTTTCTTCATTCGTGAGCACTTCTATTTGTGTTGGATCAAGGTTTCATTTTTTCTTCACAATTTTGTGGTGGATCAAGGTTTCAATTACAGAACGGATTCAGTGATGGAAGTTAGTGAAACAGAGTACAAGAACTGCAATACAACACGCCCTATTTTGTTTTCAAATACCGGGGACACCATATTCACCCTTGATCGCCATGGATATTTCTACTTTATAAGTGGATCGTTTGGACACTGCCGGAGAGGCCAGAAAATTATAATAAGAGCTATTGAGCAAGATCGGGTCAAAAATGCAACTTCTTCTGCCTCGAGAAATCCTACGATTTTATCTTATAGATTCTCTGTAATAGTTTTTGCTTTTCTTTGTCTTGCTTCAAATCTCTTTCCTAGGATTAATTTCTGATTGATAGTTTGTGTCATCTATGTTGGTTTTGGATTTTTCAGAGGTTTCAGTTTCTTGTTTTCATGTTCAATGATCAAGTAATTGGATTTTTTCATTTTTTTTTTCAATTCGACGTGTAAATTCAATTGATTGCATTGTATAATTACAGTGTAGCCTTGGCACCCTGAAGATTATTGTAGCCAACGAGTGTTTTCCACATTAAACACAGCCTTGATAAGTCATAGGATACAGCGTTATAACACAAGTTAACATGACTAACTTTTTCGAGTATTTTATAGTTTTCGCGATTAGAGTAGAAGGATTGAACAGGATAATTTGCTTAATTAATACCTTAGTAGAAAAGTAAGTAATAAAATGCAACTGCCTTTCTCTCCCCTTGATTCAACATGCCAACTTAACATCAGATGCCTTTTTCCCCAATTAGTAGCTTCAATATATGCACAAACATTTAGAAACAGCAAAGCCACTTTCTCTGCATCAAAGTAGCAGAATTCATCACCAAACTGTATAAAAATCTTCGTTTCTCAAGTTAGTATGTTGGACTAAAAATCACCGGATAAGACTATGGCTAAGTTACACGATTGGTTCTTAAAATATTTCCGGATTAGCAAGTTGGTACTCAACTTTTTTGTTATAGTTGCATAATAAGTCCTCAGTATTGAAAATTGTCCAGATCTCTCCATTAAATCTTCGTGTGACCCTCGTAACTCTATGAAGCTAGATTTGTCTCACAACTTGAGCAGGTGCCGTTTCCATGAGGACCACATAACTGTTTCTGAGAGATTTAGATGCTTTTTGCCATTGGGACTAATTGTAAAAGCATAGTGAAAGGTTCAGGATTAATTAATTTGCTTATTTTTAAAGTTGGAGACCAACTTGCTATTCTAGCAATAGGTTGGGGACCAATGCATCAATTTCCCCCAAGACTTAAGAACATAGATGTCCCATTCTCGTGTTCATTCAAGCATGCAAATCACGTAGATGAGGGTTAAGTAAAATCGATACCTTTTCAGAATACTCGTAAGAATCGTTTGGTTGAGATACACTCTGTGATGGTGTCGCAGTTGCAGCAGTACCCGTGGCTTTCTTTTCATCTCTAGCCTTGGCAAATATGACTGTAAATCCATCAGCGGAGGCAGGATTATATACGTCCCACTCCCCAAATTTCGGCAATGGCCGACCTTTCTCATGCTGCAGATAAATTTTTTATTTAACAGAATACAATTACCAAATGAATCTACAACTTAATTTATAATACATGTGGGCAGTGATTTTCTTCTTACTTTATATGGCAATAATGTTGGTTGAGGCATGTCACTTCAGGTAGCATTTCTCCTAAAGATTTCTAACAATTTAATCGCAATTCTGACTAATATTTGTAGATATAATACTTCTCTAACATTATGAAGCATAGAAAAGCTAAATGTTGGGAGTATATCAGTATATGAAATAAAAGTTCTAATAAAATGATCATATTAATTAATTAATAGACGGTCATTTCGGATATGTTTATCAGTTCATTGGCTATGATCTTGGTTGGATAATGAAAATAATACTTTTCGTGGAGTATAATTGTGGAGGTTGTAAGAATACAAAAGGATGGAGAACATATGTATTTTCGCCGTTATTCATATAGATCAAGACCTAGTTCAAGTGGTAAGAGTGAAGTCTTACCCGGTGATCCAAATTTGAGTGTCGTTTAGGGTCGGGTGAAACTAAGGAAAAAACAATAATTTTACATACTACACATTTTCTATATGCTAAATTACCTCACTTATAATCTTATTCTACATACACCACATTATTATTCATATTCTTCCGTCCTCGTATGATTACATATGTTTCATAATAATTCTTCAGACACATTTAAAAAAACATTATTAGCCAAACAAATGTGTTTTTTTTTTTTTAGTAGAGCTTTCAGCTACGCAAAACCTACAGTTGGATTATATCATGAGAAAGACGAGACATGAGTCTTGCATCGATTTCTTGAATAACTTGACACAGAATCCGCATGCTTCAGCCTAATTCACTGTGTGTATGTTTATCAACCTTATTTTATTGATTTTACATAATTGCAAATTTTCCAGCAACAAATAACATAAATGGGAAAATAAGTCCATTTATAAAGTGTAAAATTATAAGAGAAAATGTGAAACGGTAAAAAACAGTCGATTTGTTAGATTGTGAAAGCCGGTCAAAATTATACTATACTGATTTTTAAACCCTCCAAAACCAGTGCCCAAAAACACTAGTAAACACCAATTTTTCCAGCATCTCATAAACAATGCCACTTAAAAAAAAATCCATTTTACTGAGGCTTAAGTGAGGCCATCAATTCCCAAGATTATTTCTCAATTATTCCCACTAACTCTTCAAGCTAATGATGCATAAAGGCCCAAAGTAAATCATTGAAGTTTTTTGATTAATTGTAAATTTACTTGTTCTACAGACCAAAATAACAGAGCAAGCAGCAGATTTTACATAACCAGTATAAAATATGATAGAATGAAATTTAATTTACAGCTAAATAATCCATATAAATGGACTTTAAACCATATAATCCAATTAATTTTAATCAGAATTCCCAATATTCTGGTCTTAAATTAGGTTTTTTCGAATAAAATAACTATAAAATTTTTTTCTCCGAAATACGAACCTCCATCGCTAACTTTTAAATTTGTGATCAAAGAATGCAGGGTTTGGGGAAAATTCTGGATGCAAAATAAAAAAAAATAAAAAAAAAGATATATTTATTAAAATTCCTCTAATATAAATTCCAACAATGAATTCATTGTACGAAAATCGTCTCAAAATCAAACAGCAATTACAATTTACATTCAAAAATTACATAATCAAACGAAATAGAATTTCTATATAAATAAACAAATAAACTCGATCGTATGCAAATAAATTAGAAAGAACAATTTAAGAGATATGAAAAAAACTTACAGACGCCATTATCAGATTACAGGTCTGGCGCTGTTACGGATGAGAGAAATGAATAGTTTTTAGAGAGGGGCGATCAGTATTCAGAGCGGAAGTTTAGGAGGGACGGGGATGAATTTAAGTCTATGAATAGATTGTGAAAATAAATAAATAAATTAGATTGACATAATTTGTCGCATCTGTTGCACTAAATTAATCTCTTTTTTAATGCACCTAAAATTTTTACAGTTGAACTTGTGTTGTTTTCACTGAGATAATCAAAAATTGAATTTTGAATAATTCTATGTAGTAACTGTTTGAGCCCCGTTTTGGAATCCAAAATACACTTTAGAATAGTATTTTTGATGAAAAATATGTAGTTAAAAGATAATGAAAATTTTTGAATTTGCGTGTAATATTATTTTATTAAATAATGTGAAATTGAAAATAAGAGAAAATGAAATGTATTTTGTAAATAATAGGAACCTTAGTAATTAATTTATTTTAAATTGATTGTATAAATCTTTTTTTTTTTATAAACCCAATAAGTTATAAAGCACAAGAGATTAAAATTGGACTTTTAACAGATTTTGAAAAAAGTTTATAAAATATGTGGTTAAAAAGTTATGTAACCCATGAAATATATGTTTAATATTGATTATTTGCCTTACATTTAGATTAAAATATAATCTAAACCAAATGGGGGCAAAGTTTATATTTAAAAAGGAGAATGATATAATTTCATTAACCAATATTGACCAAAATAATATATAATAAGTAATTCAGTCAGCTAAAGAGGGATACAATATCAAACAAAATTCCTTAATATTTGGGACCAATGGAAAAACATGGGCTAAGCCATGAACCACACCCTTGAACCTAAAAGCCATTATCCTTAGCAAATTGAGGTGTAAAACTAGCAGAACTCCTTTTGATTGTTATGGTTTTTCTTAGCTTGGAGCTATGCAATTACAATCATCTTAAACTCCTCCTGTGTATCATGTTGTACCATATTCAGTTCTTGTTCAAGTTAAAATGAAACAATTAGTTAGGGTGGTTAACGAGGGCCCATCTCGAATGAACCTCCATCCACAAGGGCGAGACTTGGTTATCGCTTTAGACAACATCCATCTTGTTGACCACGTTCACTAGATCTCGTCATTATCTGTTCTTGTACTGATATCCAAACCGGTATAAGCAAGAATTCTCCAATGATGAGGAGCCAAACCAACAGACTTGCCAGGCTATATTTTTTTGAACAGGACTTCTAGTTAATAAAATTTGAACCTCCAATTGGATCTAAGTGGAGTTGGACCACAATACAGCCAGGTCCAAACCTCCAAATATGCCCCAAGTATTGTCCCCACTTTACACAAAAGTTATAGATCATGATACAAACTCCCCAACATTATTCACTTACTCCATGAAAATGCTCTAGTATCGATTCAAACGTGGAACCTTAAGTTCTAATACCATGTAATGTAAGTTTTTACCGCTTTGTTCAAAAGTTATAGTTCTTGGCACAAATGTAATCACTCCATATCACCAAAATTAAGCTCTGACATCCACTTTAGCCCTAATCCTTAGGCTCATCCCGTTTCATGCATACTCGAACATTATTCATCCACTTCACAAGGCATCAATTTGAACAAGGACCTCTATCTCTAATGCCAAATTGATTAAGATATTATCATCATTTTTCCCAAAAGTTGTGGCTTATGGCACAAACTTAATACACCCAATATCACCATAAATCAAGCTCGAGAGTCCACCTCAAGTCCTGTCCGTCAAGTCTATTCAATTTCAAGCATGCTCCTAAATTAAAGTGTGATAATACCAAGAAAAAATAAAATATTGCAGAAACAACATGCCATAAGTTACGCCAATTTATGACTTGTATGCTATTACCAAGCATTAGATAACATACAAATATTTATTTACTATATAACTCAATCTCGAGTAACAAGAGAGAATGTTAGGTCATTTAAAAATCATCATCCAATTCTTTTTCTTTTAAGCACACAGTAGGAAATAATAGATTACAAACAATAAACCCATCGAATAAATTGATCTAAAAGAGCTCGTGTGCCACTTTATTTCCAATTATCAATTCACAACTAACTTAAGCCCTGTTTGGTATCAATAAAAATTTTAAAAAAATTAATCTAAGTTAAAGCCTATAATTAATTTTTTTTTATTTTTGGAATTTTTTAATTACGCGGGGTCCGCCGTATGTAAGAGGTTGTCAAATTTATTATCATCCATTTTCGGTACAAATGGAAAAACCTTGGAAATAAAATAAAAAGAAAAGGAAACAAAATCAGGTCAAACCCATTTCATATCATTTAGCAAGAATAGCAAACCCATTTCTTATTCCTCATTTAGGCGCGATTTCTTTTCATCAACATTTGGAGAAACCCTCCTGTCGTCTGTTTGAACCCATTTTCTCGGGTGCCACCTTCCAACCTCCGACCAACACACTGGAAACGCCACCTTACGACATTTGGCTACACACTGGAGATGCATTTTAAATCTCAGAAGCCCACACTTCCACCAATATTAAGCTAAGTTGATAAAGGACGCGAGAAAGAGAACGGAACCACATCTCCACCGAAACCATGACAGAATGTATATGAAGGAGTTTACTGCAATTTTTTGTTAGAATACTGTTCTGGTCTACACGAAAATTCCTAGTCTTTAGGGACATCTACTTGTATTTGAATTGTTCCAAGTTTCTGTTACCACTTGGCTTTATTTCCGCTAAGTGGGCCGCTTTCTTATTTCTGTTAAGATCGTGTATTGAATGGCTATTTAAGCCAAAGTTATTGTTAATAAAACTAAGTCATTCAATCCAGCTTGTTGTGTTCTTATTCTTAGTTTCATTTCAGATCAAAGTTCCCAACAATCTGGTATTAGAGCCCCTACTGGGCCTGACAAATCAAAGCAGCAGTCTTTGAAGTTCTTACAGCAGCACAGAAGATGACTACAGGAGGGAGTTTTATACAACCAGCCATTCCTCGCTTTGATGGTGATAAGAGAGTTAGAGAAAGGGTGAGTGAAAATGGGAATGGAGAAAATACTGATGGAGAGGTAAGAGAGACTCATGATAAGAGAGTTAGAGAAAGGGAAGATGGTTCTAGTGAGGTTGAAGAGAGAGTGGGGGAGTTGAGGCAATCTCATGAGAGGCAACCTCCTACGTGGATGGGTGATTATGTTAGTGGTAAAGGTCTATTTGAGGATGAAGTTCAGATAGAATTAGTGGTGTCAACTGATCCATTGTATTTTGAGGAAGCTTTAATGAGTGAAAATTGGAGATCAACCATGAACAGTGAAATCAAATCCATCGAAAAAACCAAACATGGACACTTACTGAGCTGCCGCTAGGGCCAAAAGAATAGGAGAGAAGTAGGTTTACAAAACCGAATATAATGAGCATGGAAAGATTGATAAGTACAAGGCTCGTTTGGTTGCTAAAGGGTACTCTCAGAAGCAGAAGAATTGGGAGATTTTTCAGCTGGATGTCAAGTCGGCTTTTCTCCATGGTGAGCTGAGTGAAGATGTTTATGTGGAGCAGCCAAGAGGATATGAAAAAAGGTGCAGTGAGCATCTAGTTTACAAGTTACACAAAGCCAAGTATGGATTAAAACAAGCTCTACGAGCTTAGTTTGGTCGAATCGAAGCACATTTCATTGGTGAAGGGTTTCAAAGGTACGACAGTGAGCAGACATTATTCACAAAAAGAAGTAGAGAAGGAAAAATTATCATTGTAAGTGTTTATGTTGATGATTTAATTTTTACTGGTAATGATGAAGTTATGATGTCTGAATTCAAAAGCTCTATGTTAAAAGTGTTTGATATGTCTGACTTGGGGAAGATGAGGTTTTTTCTTGGGATCGAGGTGCTACAAAAGTCTGATGGTATTTATATATGCCAAAGGAAATATGCATTGGAGGTTTTGAAAGGGTTTGGTATGATGGAAAGTAATTCGGTGGGTAGTCCAATAGTTCTAAGTTTCAAAATGAGTAGAGACGGAAGTGGAGACTTTGTTGATGAGACGTACTACAAGCAGCTGGTGGGTAGTTTAACGTATCTCACTGCCACAAACCTAACATGATGTTTGTTACTTGTCTCATAAGTAGATATATGGCAAAACCAATGGAGATTTCATCTACAGGCAGCTAAGAAAGCACTTCAATACTTAAAAGGGACTGTGAACTTTGGAATTCATTATAAGAAGGGAGGAGATGGTGAGTTGTTGGCGTTTACAGATAGCGACTATGCCGGAGATATGGAAGACAGGAAGAGCACATCTGGTTACATGTTTTTAATGAGTTCAAGTGATGTTTCATGGTGCTCAAAAAAGCAGCCTATTGTGACTTTATCAACCACAGAATCTGAGTTTGTGGTGGCTGCAGTCTGCGCTTGTCAAGGAGTCTGGATGAAGAGAATTTTAAAGGAGCTGACACATTCTGATGTGATGTGTGACAACAGTTCAACAATCAAGCTGTCTAAAAATCTAGTTATACATGGTCACAGCAAGCATATTGATGTGATGTTTCATTTCTTAAGGAACCTTACTAAGGGGGTTACAATTGATTAGTTCATTGTGGGACTCGGGATCAGGTGGCAGACATAATGACCAAACCATTGAAGCTTGAAGCTTTTCAGAAACTTCGAAAGTTGCTGGGAGTATGTGAAATATCTGGTATAAATTAATTGCTTACTGCATTTAGTTTATTGGGGGGAATGAAGGAGTTTACTGCATTTTTTTGTTAGAATAATGTTCTGGTCTAGAGGGAAAGACCATATTTAGGGACATCTACTTGTATTTGAATTGTTCCAAGTTTCTGTTACCACTTGGCTTTATTTCCGCTAAGTGGGCTGCTTTCTTGTTTCTGTTAAGATCGTGTATTGAATGGATATTTATGCCAAAATTATTGTTAATAAAACTAAGTCATTCAATCCAGCTTGTTGTGCTCTTGTTCTTAGTTTCATTTCAGATCAAAGTTCCCAACACTGTCAACCCGCCCAAATCATTTTTTTTTTTTATTGTTTATGAAGGTCTTGAATTCCATTTTGCTATTTAATTAGATTCGATTTTTTCAATTTTTTGGAAGTAAAATTTCTAGATACATAAGTACTATTTTTGAAATGATAACGTTGCCCCTAAATATGAAGGTGCTCTCGTACTGTGGATGTACAAGTAGACTTATACCTATCTTATGTCAGATTGTTCCTGTAATTTTATAAATATCAGTAAATGATTAACTTACATCAATTGGAAATTAGTTTACCGGAAGTAGTTTTAACATTGTAATTCGTTTTTTGTTGTAGGGAAAGAAACTTTGGAAGATGTGGATGACATTGCATTGTAATTGGTTTTTTACTGTAGGTAAAGAAATTTTTAAACATGTGGATGACATTAATTTGGTGGAGTCCGATGATGAGAATGTTATGGACAATATGAAATTATGGGGTGATAAAATTTTCAGAAGAGATTTGTGCCTAAGGTGAGTATGAAGTTCAAGGAGGAAAATGAAATGTTTGAGTTTTACAAAAGATAAGCGTACAACATAGGTTTCCCAGTTAGAAAAAGAAATTCGAAAAAAGATGGTGGAGTTTTGAGATATATTACATTTGTTTGTAGTCGTGGAGGGAAAATAATCAGTAATACAAGTAGTTCTTTAAAGCCACAAACAACCATTAGAGTGGATGTAAGCCAAGATGATTGCATCTACAGATATTCGCAGAATATAGAAAATTAACACAGTACACCACAATCAAAATCATAAACAAGTCTTTCGAAGTCCAGGATATATTAATGCAACCAAGAATTGAATGCACATATTAAACGGGGGCTTGAAGTTAATGACATGACAGAAATTCCGTTGCACAAAAGTTACAAATCTACAGTTGTTGAAGTAGGTGAATATGAGAATATGACTTGCATTGAAAATGATTGTCAAAACTATGTTGAACAAGTTAGGTGGTTAAAACTTGGAGAATGAGATGCCACAATATTAAAATCTTACTTTTTGAAAATGCAAGCACGGTGCTCGGGCTTTACTTTAGTATGGATTTGGATGAAAAGTTGTGGCTAAAGAATGTTTCTTGTGCAGATAATAGGAATACGACGATGTTGTCACCTTTAACACCAAGTACCTCACTAATATATATGACATGTCTTTTGCCCCTTTTGTTGGAGTGAATCATCACGTACAATCAACACTTCTTGGATGTAGTTTGATATCAAATAAGGATACAAATACATTTGTGCAGTTGTTTAGGACATGACTGTAGTGCATGTATGACCGAACTCCCCGATCATGATGAGGCCATGCGAAATGCAATTCAAATCGTGTTCCTTAATATGAAGTATAGATGGTGTTTGTGGCATATATTGAAGAAGTTGCTAGAAAAGTTTAGACACCACATGAATAAGGGTTTAATATTTTTTACTATACATGGATTGGTCGATGTTTGTCAATTCGTTGAAGAATTCGAAAAAGGCTAGAGAATGATGATCAAAATGTATAATTTATATGATAATGATTGGTTGGCGGGACTGTACGAGAATAGAGACCGTTGGTGCAAACTTATTATGGTTGATCTCATGTTTCAATTATAACAAATAAATTGTTTTATCTCTAACAATTGAATTCAAGTCTTCATAGCTATTGTGGCCAAATTGATCAATTCTACCAAAAAAACTAGCAATTTACGATCAAAGAAAATCGAGATGGAAGTCGAGCATTCACGTCAAATCGAGTGTTCATTGAAGATATTGGACTTAGATTATTTGGATTTGAAAATATTTGACTTACATAATTTGGATTCATATGTAAAGGTAAAATGTTTTAATCCTTACCAATGAATCACTAAAAACTCAAAAGTTCATTTTTTTATGCACGACTTGCATAAAAATTATTTTTCAAAAAAATAAAAAAATTTATTTGATTTTTAAACTTTTTACAATTATCACTTATTGAAAATTAAGTGAATTTTTTTTTCAAAAGCCTACATTTTTCAAAATAAGTAAGAAAGAAAAATCTGAAAAAAAAAATGTTCAAGCCGACGTTTGGTTCGTCCAACAGTCAAATTTTTAACCGTTCTAAATTCTGATGGATAACTGCTAGTTTGGTTGTCCGGTTCAGTATGCTCGTCCAGTTGGTTAGAAATATTGACGCTTTAACTCCTATAAATACCATTTCACTCACATTCAATACAACACTTTTAAGAGCACTTATATGAGATATTCTTGAGCAAATATATTGATTTATCTTTATCAAATTATTTACTTTGAAAAAAATTTGATTGAATTAACTTTTGAAAGTCGTTCGACTCATCAAAGTTTTTGTCACATAACACTTGTGCTTCATTCATTACTATATATTAAAATGTGAGCTTATTTCTCTTTTAGTACTTAATTTGATCATATCATTTATTAAGAGAGAAATTTCAAATTGTAAAATCAACTTCCGTTTAAATTTGTGTTTTGTGTTGAGATCTCGTAAAGTTCAACAGTGTATAAGGATCGGTGCGCCTTGTTTGTAAGTCACCAGAAGCATTGTAAATGGTTGAATTGTACCACAAGTTAATCAACATAGTAAAAAGGCATTGCTCGTGTCGGAGAACTTGGTAACAGATGACGTAAATCATTGCTTTGGATCGAATCTCCACAATTATATCATTTGCATTCCCTCCCTTTTACTTATTAAATTTACATTTGTGCTTATCATTTGATTTTTTTTTTTTAGGCTTAACTTGCTTGAATTTATATTAATTCTTCGAAAAAGTTTTAATAACTAAGTTACCCCCCGTTGGTTAGCCATTATTAGGTTATCAATTGGTATCAGAGCAATGTGCTCATTTTAAAATTAAGATTCTATAATTTTGAGTAATGACTAACTACAATCTTCAAAACCTTGAGAGGCATTCTACTAACCGTCCTCATTTCTTTAATGGCACACATTATAATTATTGAAAAATTGGGATGATAATATACATTCAATCAATAGATTATAATATATGAGGAATTATTGAATATTGTCCTTATGTTTCTACGAAGACTATTAAAATTGATGGCAAATCCGATGAAACCGTTCCAAAATGTAGAGAGGAATATGACGAAGATGATACAAGAAAATTGGAGAAATGTAGCAAACATGGCTACAAATGATAAAGTCGGATCCAATGCTATAAATTATTAGATCGACATTCAGTGTAAATAGATGATGGCGTCGAAGTCAAGTTGTGGTAATAATGTCCTGTCCCCACACATTACTCAAATAGTCTGTAAGTGTGTAGCATCACATGATACTGGAAATGGTAATGTATAGGGATTCGAAATATATGAAGAGAAAGGGTAAGTTTCGATGTTTTACAAGCAACTTTGAATTCAACCAAAGGAAAGAGGCCGAAGGTCCACTCAAGTAACCTGGGAGATATTGAACCCACCATCCAAGCACCTCAACAAGCATAAGTAACCATGCCGATACCGTTATCATTTACACAACTCCTAATTGTCAGCATTTTTAAATGATTTACTTTACTAAGTACATTTATGTTTTACTGATATTGTTATTCATATAAGGTGGCAACCAAAGTCTTGAATTCACACAACATTACAATCCTTCAATTTGACCCCTCCATTTTCCAAGATATGTTATATTCAATCCTCAAGGTAATATAGTGGTTAAATCTATGTAGTTTAAATCCCTGCATCTTTCTTGTTTGTGTATTAATGTTGTACAGTACGTAATGCAATGTCTTACTACTATCAACATTTACCAAACAATGATGGCACAAACCTATGATATTGGATAAGCAAATATGGACATAGTAACTAGGTAAACATATGTTCATTTTTTGGGTTAAAAAAATGATAAATCACGTAAAGCATTTTGGAGCTTAGTGAAATTCTATTCCATATCATTTATCTTAGACTATTTGAGGTGCAGTTCACCTTTGCCATACTTACCGGTATAACATTTTTCTTTGAGGGTGCAGGAGATGAAATTGTAATTTGATGAGAAAAGGTATGCATTTCGATTTATCCATAACCTTGGACAAAGTATTTGGTTGTGTCACATTTAGTGAATGCATACATTATATGCAGAGAGATGTTTGAATAAATGGTGGGACAACATAGAGAAAATGGAAGGTCAAGATATGGAAAAGGGTGGAAAATTCATAGAACGTAAAAATAGTACATTTATCCCACTACCCCGTCCTTTGGCAGAGAGAGCCAGTTTTCCATGAGAAATCACATTGATAAGTCATAGTTGTGTGCAAGAACATGAGTATAATTTTCTGCAATATAGAAGTTGAGCAAGTATTGTGGTGTGTTCGTGCAAAACCCACAAGCGTACGAGATCGTTGACAAGTAATGGAATTGATAAGTTGAGAGTTATCATCGAACAGAAAATAAATGCAATTCAAGTTTACTAAATTTTTATGGAATTTGAATTGTGTAAAGGAAATAGAGATTTTGATTTGATTTTATGCTAAATTATCTAAGAAAGCGGTAAAAAATATTTTGTATCAAATTATGGATGATTGTATTGGATTTCGAATCCGCCTATTGCTATCTATTTCAATTCTTGATTTGTAACTAAATTTTTATGGAATTTGAATTGTGTAAAGGAAATAGAGATTTTGATTTGATTTTACGCTAAATTATCTAAGAAAGCGGTAAAAATTATTTTGTATCAAATTATGGATGATTGTATTGGATTTCGAATCCACCTATTGTTATCTATTTCAATTATTGATTTGTAATCTAGTTCCATTTATGCGTTCTTGACAATCGATAATTCTATTGTAATTAATTCTCTTTTTCAAGACAAATTAAATCTAATCTCTCCACGACCTGAATCTATTCCTAGCTCGAATTCAAATGATTATAATGCATTAAAATTTAGATTATATATATGATTACAAATGTGATAAATGTTATTCTAAATACCTATTGCACATATGTTAATTTTACTGCGTTCTAAACTTATTGTGAGTCTCCCAACACTACAATAAGCAACCAATTATCTAACTGGTGTCCAATCAATTAAATAATGCAATGTGTATGCAAAATTAACCAATAAACGCAAAAAATAAACTAAATTACTAGTCTTGAATTAAAACAAATAAACAAATAGGGTTAATCTTCATCCAATACAAAAATGGATCTAGCCTAGTATGTTAATATATAAATTACAAAAAGAATAATAGAAAAATATCGCCCGGATCATGAAATAAATCAAAAGATTTTGATCTTCAAGCCCAAGATTGAATTCTTCAAAATCTTGATGTAATTGACATTCAATTCTTTGCTAAGGCTTGATATTCTCTCTCAAAATATAGCAATTTGCCTCTTGTTCTTGATGAATTTGATGATAATATTATATATGAAGAGGCAAGAGAGGTTCCCCTCTATGTGTAGCCTTCGTTCTCTATTTATAAAAGTCAGAAAATAGGTCAAAATCGCGTCCAATTAGGTTTTCAAAAGAGTTTGAACCACAAAAGGAAACTAAAGATTCATTTGCGAAAAAGGCCCATGCGCGTGCAACTGGTATAGAACCACTTGACTCTCGGGTTGGGGTAAATAAGNTCTATGTGTAGCCTTCGTTCTCTATTTATAAAAGTCAGAAAATAGGTCAAAATCGCGTCCAATTAGGTTTCCAAAAGAGTTTGAACCACAAAAGGAAACTAAAGATTCATTTGCGAAAAAGGCCCATGCGCGTGCAACTGGTATAGAACCACTTGACTCTCGGGTTGGGGTAAATAAGATCGTGCGCACGCGCCATGAATTGCCCGCGCGTGCAGGTTTGTCTCTGGACAGCATTTGGTATTTTGATCATAACTTTCTCTAAAAGTATCCAATTGAGTTGATTCAAAATAAATTAGAAAGGAAATTCAAAGAGATATATTTCTTCTAGATATACAAACTTTCCAATTTGAACGTTTTCTATCCAAAAAATGAGTCTCAAGTTGAGGCTGAAAATCTATAGCATAACTTTTTCGGTTGGAAATTGATTTGTGAAAATACTTCTACTATATTTCACTCATTTGACCTCCAAATTGCATCTAATTGATCCTATATGATCTTAAATCATTGTTTTGTGGTCCAAATCATCTATTGGATGTTTACACTTTGGTCCCGCAAACTTTGAATTTCATTCGTTTTCGCACGTTTTTCATTCATTTCTTCCAAATCCACCAATTTGCATTGAGTTTAA